>NJDC01001653.1:8431-22238 GCA_002245475.1 Calephelis virginiensis | reverse complement strand
TATTCCTCGTATTAACATCGTGAACATCACATTTTTTTTTGTAAACATACATAGATTTTTTTTAACATACATTAAATTCTCATAAATGTATTGAGAACTGAAAGTTAAAATATTTGTTTTCTTTGAATTTTTCTCGGAGGGAATTACTTTAAGATTATAAATAGCTCTAATAGCTCTTTCCTGTAATACAAATATGGTATTTATATGTGCAGAATTTCCCCAAAGAAGTATCCCATAAGACTAAAACTCCAACCCTTAAAAAATCATTTAGATATATTCCGTAAAACAATTCTGCATAAAATATATGACGGACCTTAAATATTATTTACCAAAACAAATTAATTAAATATATACTTAAAAAGTTAACTTTTGAATATTCTTTTTGTTTTGACTAAAACTCCAACCCTTAAAAAATCATTTAGATATATTAGTATTTTCATCTGGCAACACTATGCTGAAGAGATATAAGCTTCTAGCTTTAGATTGGCAACTTTAAAGTCTAAATAAAACGCCTAGCATCATGAAATTCTTCTGCTATAAATATTCCTTGCAAAGCCCTGAGTATTGAGCCAAGACAAACGTTAAGTCTTGAGCCGTAATGGTGCGGGCTCCTTTGCAGAATAGACTATCTGCCTTCCTTCTAGACAGTCACTAACACCATGTCACCGGACTAGGTGATAAAGTTTCGCAGCGACTCCCCGTATTGGTACCACCGCCTCACCTATTCTTGCCGCCATAACGTCGTTTGCTATTGACGTGTTCTCGTTCGGATTATAAGGAAGTCTGTTAACTTACTTTTGTTTGGCCTTACATTCTGGCCTCAGGTTGGCAAAGCACCATTATCACCTGTGGTGCTTCTAGGCGGCTTGAAATACCTTCAGGAAATCCGTCTGATTGTTTGCTTTCCAATATCATAAAAAAATCTAATGCTTGTACAAGTACCAACTGGCTAAATATCAACAACATAACTGCGTAGGTACCTCGTTAAGGCCCCATACTTAGTCAGCCAGAAGAGCCAATCAGCGCACTCCCCCGTTCCATGATTACTATGAAATATTACGCTCTAAAGTAAATGTCTTAAGCGCCTAGTCACTATAAAAGTAATTTGAAAAATATATAAAAACTGAAACAGTTATCTTTTAGGTATAACACTTATACTTATGTTAAATCTGGTGTCGATATTTTCATAATTGAAGTAGACAGTTGGGTTTTGCTTTCAAAAAAGGGTTAACTTTTTAATTTCTTTCTATCGAGCAAAGTGAAATGAATCGTGTTTGGGAAACACCAGTCTTATAAAGCATATTAATGTTAATCTTGTGTATATTTTTAGCCAAGATCCATAATTGCTTTGTATGAAAAAACAGTATATTGCTGACGTATTTTAGCATACATGGCCCCTTAACTCTGGCTACAAATTTATAGACCGGGTTGGCAAGAAACCAGACACCACTCAAAAGATAAACATTACAAATTATCACGTTAACTATTTTCTTTGCATGGGCCAACCTTGTTCTATTTAACCACTAGCTGCTCCGGCGACTTTCGTTCCACCCGTTCAGTTTGTATGTGGAAAAATAAAAAAAATGATTTTCCTGTTTTCACAGTCGAACGGGATAGAAAGTATCCCTTATACTTTTCCTGCTTCTAAGCTTCCTCCCTATTTATTTTCAGCCAAATCGGTAGAGCCGTTATTGAGTCATAAATAGTGTAACTAACACGACTTTTTTTATGTGTAGATACTACAATATACAATATAACCCCTCAACAGTCCAAAAGCGAAAGCGATTTTCCCGCCCGATAGACAGCACGTTTGGCGAAAAATGGCGGCAAAATAAAATTGGCGAATAACGATGATATCTTTCGATTTAAGTATTAAAAACATATAAATGTATATATTTTTAGAATCCTTGAGAATTAAGCTACGTAATAACGTAAAAATGTGTATGTTTAACCTCAAAACCATTTGCAACAAACAAAATGTGAAAAAAACTTTCCGTGTTTTTTCCCAATTTTCCCAAGAAAAACATTTCTTATTAAAAAACAATGTCTTCACAAACATGAGTCAATGTGTACGCTTTCACAACAAACAAGAGAACATTGAAAACCTAACTTTAAATACATTTAAAAATGTAGTAATTCTATATTCTGTAAAAAATCTTATTGCGATTATTACGACGATTGAAATGATTAATTGCTCTTTAAATCAATATCAAAAATACTTGTATTAAAACTAGAAAAAATAGTTGAGTTTCTTTCGGATACCCCCTGTGACAGGCCGCGTCACAGATTATATCCCTGGCTGCGTTCCGGTGACAGTTTTTAGAATAAGCACCTATAACCTATAATAATATACCTATAAGATGCTCCCTGCACTTCTAAAAATACAAACATCATATGAACTTTTTTCATTTTGTATCATCTAATAGAAAAAATGGGACTACACAACCTGGGCTCCCCTACTATAAGAAGTTTACAAGTGTCGTGTATTTTTTACCCTCTGGAAACCTTGCTTGCCTTCTTACACTGTACCATGATTTTTAAGACATGGTATAGAATATGTGCTTACTTCTTAATATTACGAGTCATCTTGTTTGTCCGCGATTAACTCGTAAACTACTTAACCGGATTTAATCAAATTTACACAGTTGTGCAGTTTGATCTAACTTGAAAGACAGGTATTGATTGCGGACGAAGCCGCAGCTTTAAGCTATTAAATCTAATATTAATTTTGCAGGTATTCTTAGACGTAGACGTTAGGTAGTGCTAGACGAAGATTTTACACGTTTCGTGCAGATAATACATTTTGCACGAAACGTGTAAAATGTTTCTATTTAAATAGATAAATTTGCATGCTCGCTGGATAGAAACGATCCAGGTATTTCATTAAATAGATCCAGGTATTTCATTAAATAATTATTGATTTTAGGCTTAAAATCGTTTACTGAGTACTCTCATATCAATAGGTCCCTCATCTTTAGAATTACTCTGTATAATCCACTACTAATTAGCTATAAATCGGTCAAGTAATATAAAATAGGAATGACAATTTAAATAGGTATGGCAATGATCTGTTTTGGAAGCAGTACTTAATCTTTCCGTAATGTCATTGCTCTCTATTATATTATTCTGCTTTGGAGACTAGTTACCGAAAAAAAATATCTTCACGCCCATATCCCCGAAGTAGTAGGCAGAGGCACAACCGGGGCACCCACGACTAGACAAAGACACTAAGTCCCACAATGTGATAGTTGGCAAGTCTATCGCCAATCGAGCACATATCCAATCTCGAGCAACATTTTTTTTATTAGAAAATTCGAAAATCCAAATTTTCTTTTTGTTGCCCGACCCGGGATTCGAACCCGGAAACTCTTGCAGTCAAGTCCAACACCTGAACCGCTGGACCACAGAGGCGATAACTAGTAACAAGCAAACTTATAAACCAATGGCATAATGACCAATTATTATCAATCTATATATACGTGATGCTAAAATTTTGGACCCCTTTTTGCGAAAATAGCACGGACGCAGGAGCATAAAATTTGGCACACTTATAGTTTATGTGTAGAAGTGCAGAACGCTAATATTTTTCAATAATAATAATAATATAATAATTCAATAATAATCAATTAAGTACATTGAATCAATAAATAAAACATTACCCACAATACCATGCATTAGCCACACTGATGATAACTATAAAAGAGCACAGATGGCGCACTAACAAATTTGGAAACAAAGTAATTGGTCGTGAGAAATGAAGGTGGCGATCTTATCAACAATATATTAAAATTTATTATGGTCGAATTTCGACCAACGGGCGACCACTAGTTAGATATGATTGTACTATATCAAAAAGAATGTCACGGTATGCCTGCGTAGTATAGCTAGTATTATCGACCTACATCGTTAAAGGCAATTTCCTTTTAGTTCAACAACCCTCATCGGTTGTCGTGATGGACAGATTGACAGAGTGTTAATAGCTTTCCGTAATTGACTGACCTATAAACGTTTAGCAGGGAATAGGCCTCGGGCTCAAGCGGCTTAGCTACTTGTTTGAAGTTCAGGAGTTTTTTATTACTTGTATTAACGTCAGCGTTAGACATTGTTTAAGGTTAGGGCGACGATATTGTAATATCGCGATGTAGGATTTTCTTCAACTAGTAAGGTCCTTCCCTTAAATCTTTAGTAGGAAATAAATCACAGCTTAACCGCTTATTTAAAGTTCGTTATTTTTAAAACTGATAACTTAGTAGAGAACACAACTTATCTGATATAAAGATAAGGGGCCGAAAATATTTATATATTTGATGGAAGTAATTAATGAAGTAGGTATATTGTTAAAATATGTGTTATTAGTGGAAGCAAAAATAAGTTACTTTTTACCGCGGGGTATCTACTATATTATTTATATTAAGTACCCGTTTTATTGTCTATTGGATAATGAGTAGTAAAAAATATCTTCTCCGTACTTATTTTGACCTAGGTATCTTCTAAACGACTGAACGGACTAGGTTGAAATTTTATATGGGGATTTCGATAGTTTTTTGGATTGCTTGAAAATACAATTGGGTTCAGTAGGTGGTGCTGCTTTCGGTTTGTCATCTACAGTAATAAATTACAAGGACCAAAGATTTCATTGTTTGTTTATATTGAATAGAAAATACTGGGTTATTTGAAAGAAAGCCGACATTATCCGTGATAAACATTTGTATGTAAGTAAGTATCTTCACGCCCATATCCCCGTAAACTTAGGCAGAGGCGCAACCAGGGCACTCACGACTAGCCGAAGAAACCAAGTCCCACAACGTGATAGGTGGCAAGCCTATCGCCAATCGGACACATATCCAATCCCGAGCAACATTTTTCTTTTTTATTAGAAAGTTGGAAAAAAATAAATTTTCTTTTTATTGCCCTACCCGGGGTTCGAACGCGGGACCTCATGCAGTCAAGTCCAACACCTGAACGCCTAGATCACAGAGGCGATTACATTATAAACATATGAATGATAAACATATGTATGTATGTATCAATCATATAATAATAAGTATATGCACCCGTGCGAAGCCGGGACGAGCTGCTAGTCCTTTGGCAATTTAACAAACGTTACAATATTTGAGATCCTCCATTTTCATGTCCGTTGGGATGGATGGTAATGGAAATAACCACCCCGTTTCATTCAGGAAACTATATAAAATGAAATTTCTTCGAAGCAAAAAATAATTATATTCAGATAGAAAATCTGCCCACGCTGTCCTATCTAAAGGCCTCTCCCTACTTGCGGAATGTTGCGATTTTATTTCTAATCTATAAATAGCAGGGAAGTTTGTCGATTATATTATTTGTAGCTTTGGGCGAGATAAAGAGGTTTGAAAACTAATAAATACAGCTACTTAATCATACGCGAGCGCACCAGATATTAATGTGGACACTTCACGTGTCCGCAATGACGGAAATTTATCATAGTCGTTTACTAAAAGTTTTTGACACTTCCGTCATAATCAAATCGTCAGACTATTTAAATCTTGTTTACTTATTTCATTTCATACGTGCATGGGTATGTCACTGAACTCCTCCTAAAATACTAAAGCGACTTTGATGATTTTTTTGTGTGTTTAAGGGGACTCGAGAATGGTTTAGATTCACAATTTGGTCCACTGGAAAATTTTTGATTAAAATTTATTTGTAAGTACCTACCTCGTCCTTGATTTTGAAATGTTTTACATTGGATCCGGCAGACTACTATCGCAGCATCATATAATATGTATTAGCTGTTACTGTCAAACAATACGAAGTTTGCTGGGTCGGCTAGTATATAAGTATAGACATATTATTTATAAATGAGTACTTATTTCGATGGACCAATTTTGCTAATTCTTTTTTTGTTGAATTAGTTATTGCCAGGAGAAGGTTCATGAAAAGGAAACCCGAGAAACTTGCAGTTCAAGTGGAAAACACCACACTTCTATTTTGTCCATAATACAAACTGTTTCTAGCTGTTAATGTCAAGCAATTCGAAGTTCAGCGAGTTGGCAAGCATATTGTATTTATTGGCAAGCAATATATCCACCGTACCTTAACCAACAACATACTGTAACATTTTTATAGTTTAATTAAGTTTTAAGGCTACTGTTTCCTGCATTTATCCACATATTATGGTTATTTATCCTGTTGTTTAAATTGTGACAAGATTTGATAATCTATTCAGTTTTAGATCTTAACCCGAACACCAACAATGACATGAGATTTTTCTATTCATAGTTTTATCTACCGATATCTGAATGCAATAAAAAAATTTGAAACTCAAACTGAAAATTTATTTATGGTTTTGCTGTGTTATGAAGTTGTTTCAGAAATATTTAAACATACCAAAATATTCTACCTCATTGAAGTTGAGCAAATGTTTTACTACTAAATTTTTAGGCGAATCTATTGTTTATGTCAATCTTTTTTTTTCAAAACTTTGTTCTTCTTTGTTTGTTCTTTGTTCTTCGAATTGACTTTTTATTTTTAAACATTGTATGAGTCGCTTCTGTGGTCAAGCGGTCCAACTGTTGCACTTGACTTCATGAGGTCAAAAATGTGTTTTTTCCAATTTTCTAACAAAAAAATGGTGCTCGGAGCTGGATAAGATACTGTATGTACATCTTAACACGAAAATCTATGAAATAGTTCATGAAAATATTTGCATGTTTTAAGTTTTTCGGCTCACTCATACTGGCTGATATAAATGACTCTTCTTCTTTCTTTAGGTTTTAGCGTTTGCGTTTGCATTTGGCTATTAGTCAAGCAGACATTTGGATTTAATCTACCAAAGTTGGGATTTAATTATAATTGGTCACAAGTCGTCAATAAGTCAGGTCAGGGTCTTACGTAAAGCGGTGGCCTCATTACTCAAGCTCATAAAGTGAAATTTAGCGGCAACGAGTAAATACACGAGACGCTTATTTCTTCTTGATTATTTCATTTGTGCACTTTCACTGAACAAAATTGTACAAAATGTCACCAAAATTGACCAATTTCACTCAATATAAACACGGAATTCAATAAATATGAAAAAACTTCGACCATCTTTTGTCTCGACGGCGTCAGAAACCGATATAAATGACTCGTCCTGTATGGTTGGGATTTTAATTAAATATTTCTTGCTACCTGCGGCTTGTGAGTTCGTCAACGTGTTTAATTTAGCTATTCATGCAAACTTTCGAATATGTAATATCTTGCTATGTAAAAATGTTTGACGCACGTGTGGACTCGCTTTTAGATAACTTTTTAAATTCGAAAAGGAAAATTTAATACAGTATCATATTAAGTGATCACTCAATTAATTTTCTGCACATTGCAAATCTGAAACTCCCACACTCACATTAAGCTTCAAAAGGCTCCTGGGAGACTAAAACCATAGAAAAAAGAACGGTACTAAAATAAAACTCAATTTCGCGATTGCATTAAATACAAATCCTATTTTATACTTAAGCTCTCTGAATACAATTGATAATTTTTTATTTTTTAAGTGTCGAAGGCGGTACGGGACGGTTATATTATTAAAATTTGCGTAGGTAGCTTTAAAACAATCGTTTTATTAATAGTAAGTAAAGCATTTTGACGTTATTGCAAGATTTTTGTATATCAAAAGCTATGACTGAAACTTTTTTTCTACTTTTTTCGCAAACCAAAAACCACCAGGGATTGTCTGAAATAAAAATTGATTTCATAATTAATATTTAATAAGTTTAAAAAGGGTTAGTTAAAATTTAATTGTTACTTAATAACACAATATTTGTTTGGGTATTCATTACATTAGAAAAATATACCTACTTGATAAAGCAATTTTGTTTTTAGTCTAATTATTAACGAGCTAAATTGTCCATTAAATCACTGTTCACTTCATTTAATTTTTTTATTCACCTTTAATTTACCTTGTTAAGGCAAACATGGATTTATTAGCCGTTGCCACAGTTACTTTATATAGTTGAATTTTTCGACAGGAAAAAATGTACTTAGTATCTTCACGCCTAGGCAGAGGCACAACCAGGGCACCCACGACTAGCTGAAGACACTAAGTCCCACAATGTGATAGGTGGCAAGCCTATCGCCAACCGGGCACATATCCAATCCCGAGCAACATTTTTTTATTATAAAATTGGAAAAACCCGAATTTCTTTTTGTTGCCCGATCCGGGATTCGAACCCGGGACCTCATAAAGTCAAGTCCGACACCTGGACCGTTAAATCACAGAGGTGACAAAAATGTAAATATTCTCATATAAATAACCGCAAATGTAGTTTCATGAAGCACAAAAGATGGCGTTACATCATCTTACCCCTTATCTTCTTTTCATGACAAAAGTATGAATCTGGCTTTAGCTGCATTTTAAGCTAACAAAATCAAAGCAATCGATGTCACATCCAAAATGACAGGTTCTCAGAATTTTTTGCTTCTTTAGTGGAGTGTTAATAAAAGAAGGAAAACATTAAAAGTTTTAAATATAAACATTTGATTATTTGAAAATAATTCTATGAATATTATATTGTATGTTTGTTCGTTTGTTTGTTACTTCTTCATGCAATTCATGAAATATGGCACATACATAGAGGGTAACTTGGATTAGCACATAGGATAGTGTTTATCACAAAAAAATATTCCTATAGGACCATTAACCACGCAGGCAACGCCGCGGGCAAATATATTTTCACGAAATAAATAAATATCCCGGCACAAATTAAACAAATTAAATTTGTGCCATGAATGCTAGATAAAAATACTATTTAAATACTTAATTAGATAACAGAATAAATTTATTAAGGCAACCAGATGCAGAAAGGTAGATATCGAAATGCAGTTATCTAATGTCTGCCTCCGTCAGATATTGATCTCAAGCCTCGTGGTTGTAGGTGTTAGGTGTGTACGCTAACCCCTCGTCCAAAGAGGTACAAAGGTCATCCAAAGATTTGTGAACTGTATGAAGTGATAAAAAATAGGTGTAAAATATAAAACTTAGTACGTACTTTAGATTCAATAACTATAGTGTTCCAAATACAAAAAAATTCAAAGAATAAAATAATAATCATAAAAATAGAATGATATACAAAGGCGACCTTGTCTCCTCCTTGTTGTCCTCTCAGACCAATTTTTCTTATTGGTCTGAGATTGTCCTTGTCTAGGCCACTTAATGGTTTTATCAAATTAATCATAAATTTTAAATAATATTTTGTTTTCAATGGTGGTAATTCTGCTGTGCATAAACTTATTTGATTATAACTAATAATAATTATATAATTTTATTGGCTACATAAATAAGTAGTGGTATCAAGTTAACTTATTTTAGATGCGTGTTATCTATTTCAGATGAAACAAAAACAAAAGAGATGGAACATTTTAGACATTTCAGACTAGGCCCAACATGCTGGTGTTTTTAATCGACCTTTTCGGAAGAATATATCAGATGTATGTAGAAATTTCGTGTACAGACTGATTTGAAAGCAATAAACGTGTTTTGTCTATTTCTATTACTTTGTTAAGAAAAAAGTATCTTCACGGCCACATTCCGGAAGGGGAAGGCAGAGGTACAACCAGGTACAACTCACGACTAGTCGAACACACTAAGTCCCACTACGTGATAAGCAAAGCATATGAAATCGCGAGCAACATTTTTGATTAGAAAGTTCGAAAAACCATGTTTTATTTTTATTGCCTGACCCAGGAATCGAAGCCGGGACCTCATGAAGTCAATTCCAACACCTGGACCGCTCGATCTCAGAGGATTGTTAATAGAGAGAAGATGGTATTAAACTTAAAATTAGTTTAATAAATGCACAACAAAATTAGCACCACTATCAGCGCAGCTATTTTAAGTCGGTGTAAGGAGTTAATTATTGATATTAACTACCTACATGTTCCCACACTTCCATACTATGAAAGTGTAAATGCGAAAACGGATTTGTCTACTTGTGACGCTTTCACGGCTAACTCACTGGACCGATTTTAATGAAATTTGATATGATTAAAGTTCACAAACAGGATATTCTCTTTCTGTCTTAGTAATAAAAATAGACTAAGAGAAAATTTTAACTGATGTAACAAAAATTAAACCTTGCAGTAAACAAAGTATATAATAATATAAAAAGTATCTTCACGCCCATATCCCCGAAGAGGTAGACAGAGGCACAACCAGGGCACCCACGACTAGCCGTAGACACTAAGTCCCACAATGTGATAAGTGGCAAGCCCATCGCCAACCGGGCAGATGTCCTATCCCGAGCAACAGTTTTTTTATTAGAAAATTGGAAAAACCCAATTTTGTTTTAGTTGCCAGACCCGAAATTCGAACCCGGGATCTCATGCAGTCAAGTCCAACAACTGAACCGCTAGACCACAGAGGCAATTATAATACCTAATATAAGATGTCTAAAGGACAAGAGGTCCTGCCAATTCTAATATTATTAATGCGAAAGTTTGTAATTGTAACGAATGTATGGATGTTTATTACTCTTTTATTCAAAGAATATATTTGATATTTTCCATCGTCGGCGCTTGGTAAAACCTCTTTGAACTTTAAGTTTAAGTTTTATAGATCTCGTAGATGTTACTGGTGCGTCGCTATCTTTACAGGATCTTACAATACGTGTGCAAGTCTGACGGTTATTCTACCCTGAAAACGGCACGCGACAAGGGTGAGCACAGACGTTTAAGGTGGCAGGAATACTCTATAACTTAATTATGGTTGACAGCACTGTCGGAATAGTACAGTAAACTAAATTACAATAATGTAATTGTTTTTCAAATAACTATGCAGGAAGGAATTAATTAAAATCTATATTTTATCCATATCAGTGAGGTGGTAGTGAATGTATTTAAGATTGAAATAAAAAAATCGTGGCAATCTCTCTCACAAACAATGCCATTGAAACCTTAATAGGAAACAACGGACACAAGATAGATGTAATGAAAAAAAATCTAAAACATTTACATGAAACGAAATGCTTGAATTTTAATTTCCTCATTTTGTACAAAATATTCTAAAAAACTTCACATTTACGGCCAACAAATATTGTATGTAGGCATAAACTTTATACATAAACTAAGATAAGTATGTACTAGCCGAAAACGTAACATTCCGGATGGAGGAGACTTGCCAATTGCTCTGCTATAAAAATGTGTCGAAAAATCAAATTAACAAAGAAATCATAGTCGAATAAAAACGCATTAAATTTTCATAAAAAACGACTCTTATCACATTTTTAGCTGTCCAGCTGAAGTTCGTTTCACCCGTTCAGTTTTTAAAGGAAAGATTTAAATGTTTATCCTAGTTTAACAATTATCCTGGCTCCTCTCCTTGTTCTAAGTTACCTCAATATATATTTACAACCAATTCAATTTAGCAGTTTAAGTTATAAATAGTGTAAATAACAAGACTTTCTTTTATATATATCGATTACAATATAACATAACAATTCTTTTTTCAGAAGATAGATTATGAGTCAAAAATGTTTGCACTTAAATTCAACTTACATCCGTTAGTCAGTTTACGTTTTAACACAAACACATACGACTACTAGTGGGTACGCAACACGGTACAAAAATCATCAAAATTGGTTCGCTATTGGCCTAGTAAACATATTAAAAACAAAAAATCATAACCTTCTCCTGTTTAGAGTAGGTTCGAAACAGGCAAAGCGAAACATAGCAAATTTTATAGGAATTGATAGCATGCTTTCCCGTATTGGTTCGCGTTCGGGTGCACAACAATTGCCGCTTTGCCTGCCTTACGACGAGCATATGTCAAATGTGTCATTACCAATAAGACAAGGTCCACCATATTTCAGTTCAGAATTACTGTAGGCTCTGTATATCCAAACCTAAGGGCTCGACGAAAACATCTCCAACATGTTTAATAACCCCGACAAAATCAGCGCACTACCATTTCAAATACGTCAGCTTTCAAACGAAAAAATCCATATCACAATCGATCCATCCGTTCAAAAGTTATGATATCACAGAAAAACAGATACAACTCCCCCCCTCCCATACACACACACACACAAACACGCACGCACGCACGCACGCAAGCACACACGCACGCAAGCACACACACACACACACACACACACACACACACACACACACACACACACACACACACACATATTTGAAACCATAAATACTGCTCTTATTTCCACGGAATTTAAAAAGTCCATCGTTCTGGGTCTCAAATAATTTAAGGAAAACTAAAAGAAACATTAGCCCGCACAGCGTTTTTTGTTTAATACATAAAGGTATTAGCTTTTATTTTTTAGAAAATGTTCACCACTATACTTATTCTTCCTATTTCTTGCTGGTCCGGGTTCCCTGTATAGACTAAAGCATTTGTCTACCTAGCAGATCATAGGAAGCGAGCATAGGTTAAAGCTTATATGTTTTCCCCATAGTTGGTGGAGTACTTTTATTTAAAAGTTGCAAAACAGTTCGCAGAATACATCTTACAACACATTTTTAACGTTTTATACCTTTATATGTATGTCCCAATACGGACGGTCGGACCAACGAACATGTAAAATCTAGAAGGGCTTTGTTTTGTGTCATTCGGTTAGATAATCCTAAAATGCTTTATCCGGAGTGAGAAGTTAGTTTATTCCGATATCAATATTCTAGACAAACTAAAGATATAGTCTCCGGGCCCAGGATAGCAACCCAGTATAAGGTCTTTGATGTCTGTAGGCCACGGCTGTCTCTTCCTCTGAGGAGGGATGTATACTTCGCCTAATTACAGAAAAAATGTGTCGAAATTAACAACCAAGTGGTAAACGATACCTTGCGCGCTTCACGCACGCCGCGACCGATCGATCGCGCGCTTGCGCTGTCTAGCCTGCAGTATTGAATGGACTCATTCATAGAGCAACTGGTGCCTTAAGAATGAAACGTAACTATACATAGGTATAACCACGTAGGCGTAGACGGCCCAAATATTAAATTGGTTTTGCGACTGATCAAGCATTCGTTTTGATTTGATTGACTGCTTTATAGGATATTCATCGTCAATATTTTATTAGCATTCTCAAGTTTCGATTAGAAGCGTAAATCTGAAAGTTTAAGGTTTACTTATTGATTTATTTATACAGATTAGGTAATTTTATTGTATTCAAGTTTGTAGAAGTCTTTAATAGGTTTTCTTTCATAATTAAACGTTTAAATCTATCTTTAATTGAGTTTTCCTTTTAGAACTTTCTTTTAAACTTCGAAACGTTCAGTTCAGTTCTTTGTTCTTTCCTCATGAGATGAAATAGGCGTTATGTACCTTTGTTTTACAACTATTACAAAAATGGTCAAGTGACTGAAAAATAAAACCGCTGTCTACGCAAAACTTAGTGGTATTAGAGTCATGAGTTTAATTTTGGTATCCATATCCATACTAGAAATGTATATTTCATATAATGGCAAATAACAGCCGTAACTTTTGACCGCCTCGTTGGTCGAGTGGCTAGCGTACTCGCCTAACTACATCAACTTACCGCGAGGCTCGGGTTCGATTCCCGACGGGGGCAGGCATTTGTGTGATGAACATTTAGATGTCTGCATTTCCGGGTCTGGGTGTTTATTAAATTTATTCTGGTATCTATTTAAGTATTTCTATGTATTAGTATCGTTGACTAACACCCATAACACAAGCATATATTGTGCTTACTTTGGGGTTAGATTCAATTAGTGTAAGTTGTCCAGGGATATTTATTTATTTATTTATTATTATTTATTTATTAGAGCAGGAGAAGTAATTTTCATTGGCTAATATTAAATCTGTCAAACGATTAAAAAG
>NJDC01001652.1:25543-52868 GCA_002245475.1 Calephelis virginiensis | reverse complement strand
AATGATTGGACATTAGAGGGACAATTTTTGGTAATTCTTTGTGTTACGTATTAGAAATAGGTTCTTGCGATGAAAAAAAACGAGAAAATTACATGGAATATCAAGAAAAAATACCTTAATTTATCTATATCTATACTAATAATTTGAAACCCGCATTACCGCTAATATAAATAGGATTTACCTCGGTGAAATGCTTAATTCCTACGGGAAAACGGGTAATAGGACAACGGGAGTAGGGGAGAATTACCCTTTCGTGTTGAGATAGGTGGCACTGCTATAAGTATGTCAACTACTGAACGGCTTTACTGATGGGGTTGAAATTTTGTAAGTGTATTTCCACTGTTTCACAGACACGTATTATGCAGAGCAAATAAATTTTTCTATACATGTACATAAAAATTAATCGCCGTAATGTAGGTAATCACGAGCATACTCAGAACGTTTGACAGGATAGTAACACCAATTATAAGGAGGAAAGATTTGATTGCTGGTTTGTTTTGTATTGAATAGTATTGAAAATTATTTTACCAGTGAAAACTAATACTGTCCCTGATGAACACAGGCTACTTTTTAAAGCAGGACTATGCTTAATTCCCACTGGACAACGGGTAATAGGACACCGGGTCGTAAAAATGATCCTTCCGTACTTACCTATTTCACATACCTAACTTCTAAACGGTAAAACAAATTTGTAATTTGAAATGGGTATTTCCGGTTACACCCGTTTGCCAGAATTTCATTTGCCATAATTTCATCTGCTGTAATGGTCAACAGGTATAATATTGTTTCTCATAATTTCATATATCATACTCATTGTTTACTATATTAGTCACGTGCTAGAAACTATGTTTCCCATAAAGTCAATTTCAATAATATCATTTGCTAGTATGATTGTAAGCCGTATTATCACAACTCATAACATCATTTACCATAAAATAACGTCTAGAAAAAGAACGAAAATTCGTTTTATACTAAATGCTAATATTAATTCTAAATGCTATATGGTTTCGGTATGGTTTGTTTTGGTTAGGTTGGTTTAGAACATGAAATACAATGCACGAGCCGAGCGAGCAAAGCAAGCGTGCCGCGGCAGCGGCCGGCGAAGTGCCAGAAAGCTAATCGCTTTTTAGAACAAATGCGTTAGGTTAAAATTGAACAGAAGCGACTTTGATCGTATAAAATGGTACTAGATAAATAGTTATTAGAAATAAAGATAACTCTAATATGTAATCGTATTGTCATATATTTATCCGAAATACACAATCGTACTGTGATATATTTATTTTGGTTAGGTTAGGTTAGAACATGAAAGACAACGCACGAGCCGAGCGAGCGAAGCGAGCGTGCCACGGCAGTGGCCAGCGAAGTGCCAGAAAGCTAATTGCTTTTTAGAACAAAGGCGTTAGGTTATATTTGAACGGAAGTGACTTTGATCGTATCAAGAGGTACTAGATAAATAGGTATTAGAAATAAAGACAACTATAATATGTAATCGTACTGTGATATATTTATTACAATTTACATTTTACGTAATGCAAATACAATTTTTTGTAAGGCATTTAAATATTCTGTTGAATAATATTATTGCAATCAATAAAACGGATAACAATACGTATGGCACTTGTATCATTATGGAAACTAATTTTAAGGCGAATAAGACTATGTCACAAGTATATTATGGTTAACAAAACATTCGGGCAAATAAAAATTCGGGCAAATGAAATTCTGGCATTTGAATATATGGCATATAATCTTCGGGAAAACAATAGACAACCGGGTATTTCGACAGTTTCCTGTATGGTTTCAAAATACAATTGAAGCCGGTAGGTGAGGCAGGTATCCGTGGTCAGACAGCATTGTTAGACTGATCTGACCACGTCCACTCTTTTGTGTCCTTGGTCAGACTTACGTAATCTAAGTACGGATACATGGAAGACAATGTATCCGTAATCAGACTGTGATATAATATTCTTCTTTTTCCGTACAATATTAAATCATGTCATATAAACAAAGTGCATTGCAGCTGTAATCGAACGATCAGTTGTCCGATATATCAATCGAAATTGCAATTCTCGAAAAAAACTAAACATTTAAACACAGATAAGATGTTGTTAATATTCGCGCTACCTATATGCAGATCGGTCTAAAAATGATACGTGACCGACTCTTGTGTCCTAGGTAATACCAGGGTCGCCATAAATATTAGGTTGGCCTGTTCCAGACTGATTGGTGTGGAAGAAGAATTTAGAAATAATAAACATATTAATTTGTGATGACATCATGGAATAAGCAGTAAATAGATTTATATAATTTAATTCTGTCATGTTGTGGTCCGTAGGTTAGGATAGCCGGTAGACTTGCACAATTATAGGCCTAACAGAATCTATAATTTTTGTCGTCGGCACTTGGTGGAATTCCATTATATGCACACTTTTTTAAGGTACTTAAAAACTTCTACTTTTCCACTATACACTTTATTTAACACTATGTTACGCTATAGCCAACCGGTTTCACCTTTCACAGCATCATCAGGGCTTTTTAACTAATGATAAATAAGTCTGTTTTATTTTAACGTCCAGTATTTGGTTGTAAGTTACTGACGGTACTTAAATAAAAATGTTTATTGTAAACAAACCACTACGAAGTTATATCACTGCAAGTTATTTTTCCTGAAAAATAGATTCCCGTTTGTTACATGTTTGATTAAAAAGTATCATTATTTTAAAAATAAAATAAGTATAAAAATATCTTCACGCCCATATCCCCGAAGAGGTAGGCAGAGGTAATGTCGATACATGTAAAATGATGTCGAACGGAATAAATATCTCATATGTCACATATGAGAATATTATAGTCAAATTGACAAAAATATTAAATTAAATTATTAAAACACGAAATAAATTAGATAATATTATGAAATTAAAAAGAATTTTGATCACATGTCCAAATATCATTAAAATAATCAAGCTACCTTAAATATTTATAAATGTAAATGGTAGAGGGGAGTTATTCAAGTCTAAATTATTGTTTAGTGAAGTTAAGCTGTTTTTAAGTCTATTTATTTCTAGCGCTTCTAGGGAATTGAGTTTTCTGCCTTTGTTACATAAATAAAGTAATTCAAAGTTACATGTTGGGTCAAAAGTATGACCCTCGTCCAATAAATGCCTAGCAAAGGCAGAATCTTTTTCTTAAGATGCTTCCTTAACCTTATTGAAAACAATCGTCCCATCTTTCCCAAGTACGTACCAGTACTTATTTATCTTTAGTCATAAAGCCCTGATAATGCTGTGAAAGGTAAAACTGGTTAGCTATAGTAGAACTTCAACTATTAAATACAGTGTATAGCAGAAAGAAAGAAAAGACAAGAGTTTCCCTTAAAAAAGTGTGTACAGGCCTAACATCCTGGCTCAGGACAGTGAAGCACTTATAATATCTGTGGTGTCTATACCACGGGTATTTCTTACCATCAGGAGAGCAATATATTTATCTCACATTAAAAATATAACTGTGTGCATAATATATGAATAACATCTCATCTGTGCCCGGGTAGGCAGTTCAGTCGAAAAATGCGATCTGATCACGGATACCTAACAGAATCTTTTATCTAACGACGGAAACTAAAACTTCATCAGTATGACCTAGGACACAAAAGAGTGGACTTGGTCAGATCAGTCTAACAATGCTATCTGACCATGAATACCTGCCTGGTAGGTGGAGCTGCTGTCGGTATATCATCTACACTATAATGTTAAAGAAGAAAGATTTGATTGTGTGTCTGTTTGTATTTGATAGGCTGCGAAACTACAGGACCAATTTGAAAAAAAAACATTTTACCATTAGGAGCTGTTATTATTGCTGATGCACATAGGGTGCCTTATTTCTATGAAAATTAGCGAATTACCCACCCATGCGAAGCCGGGACGTGGTGCTAGTTCCATATAAAGTGTTAGTAGCTGTTAATGTTAAGCGATATGAAATTCGCCGGGTCGGCCAGATATAAATAAATAACGAACGAATGGAATTAACTGTCAGTGTAATATAAATTTGGAACATCAAACAGAGAATATGATGACTATAATTTTATTAATCGCTTCTGCGGTCTAGTAGTCCAACTTCGAGTCTTTTTAAGGTCTCGGATGCGATCTCGGGCAACAAAAAAAAAAGAAAATATTTATTTTACTGAAAGTAACGTTGCCTGGTATCGAATAGGTGTCCTGTTGGCAAAAGGTTTGTCACCTATCACATAGTGGGGCTTAGTGCCTTTCAAAAAGATTTTATGCCAATAAAAAACTCAAACTCAATGATCTTATGAAAAATAATTTAATGGAGTGAAAGTTATGTTTTAACACTAAAATATATTTTGTTCTTTTTTAAGAGGATGTAGAACAAGAGTGTGAACATTTGGTCACATAATTCTTTTGCTTCGGCCGTGTACTTTTAACAGGAAAAGATCTGTCGGCTTGTTTTGTTTTTTGTTTCTGTAAAAAGCATAACAAGGATTACTTTTATTATACTTTTTATATGCTTAATTTATACTTTCTATAAAAAGTATAATAAAGGTTTATATAAAGTACCTACGCATAATCTCGGAAAACAAGACAGCAAAGTTAGAATGTGGCTTTTTGGGGTAGGGGAGTGGAGAGAGATCCATTTGTCACGTAACGTACATACTTCTGCGGGAGACCCGAGTTCAGACCACCGCATGCTCGTATTGTACGTGACGAAATTATTTGTTTTATTCTTGAAAACGTAGAATTAATGTTACCAAATAGGTTTTTGTGAGTTCCACATTTATAGTATTGAAAATATATACCAAATTCCACAAAATTATTACCAGTAAAAAGCATGAATTTTCTGATTATTTATAATGTAAAAACAAAAATACTAGAAATAACACAAAAATGTTACAAGAAAATGTAGAAATTGCTGTCTTCTCGCTTAAAGCAATCTCTTCCAGACAACCAGGAAAGGCAGGAAATGGAAGAATCACAAAACAAAATTAAAGGATAAAATACAACAATTTTGTTCGTAACAAAACTAAAGAAAAACATAGTAAATATAATTTAAAATTTATAGTAATAGTTACACAGAGGAAATAAAAGTAAACATCCTGACGCAGAAAGAAAAATTTGTTCATGCAAACGCCTGTCCCTGTCGACACCGAGACCAAGACCTCATAGACTATCGGTAGTTAGGCCAAGGAGGCGATCAAGAATATAAATGCATGTTTGTACTTTTCAACAAAATATTTGTTTCATATACAATCATGGGCGCCGGCAGCATGGTGCAGGGGGATTCAACTGCACCCCCTGTCCGGAAAGAAAGTAGACAAAAAAATTACCTAACTGAACTTGCGGGAGAGTAATGCTTTTCGAGACTATGTATGTATGTATGTTTGTGTTATTATGTAAATATGTATGTTGCTATACATATTTATTTCGATGTTTTTTTATGTCACAGGAAGGCAAACAAGCAGACGGATTTCCTGATGGTAAAAAATTCACGCCGCCTAGAGACACCACAGATGGTAATGGTGCGTTGCCAACCTGAGGTCAGGATGTTAGGACTCAAGCAAAAGTAAGTTTACCGGCTACTTTACCTTCCGAACCGGAACACGTCATGACGTTATGGGGGCAGGAATAGGTAAGACGGTGGTACCGATCCGGGCGAGTCGCTGCAAAATTCTACCACCTAGTCAGATGTCACGGTGTCAGTGATGATAAGCATATGCTCGCCTTTTACGAGCTGCCTGGCAAGAAAGGCAGATGGTATATTCTGCAAAGAAGCCCAGAACCAACACAGTTTTGTATTAGTTAATATTGTGTATAGATGGAGATGCACCCGCCTGAAAATAATCCTGGCCACGTCCATGTATACAATATACAGTATTTTTCCATAAACAGTACATGGGCGACAGGCATATAGTCTATTTTTATAACTAAGAGCAGGCAAACGAGCAAGTGGTTCACCTGATGGAAAGTGATCACTGTCGCCCATGGTCCACGGATATCTGCAACACCAGGAGTATTACAAATGCTTGCCGACTTTTAAGAAATGAGCAAGCTCTTTTCTTTCGTTTGGGGTAAAAAATGTCTCCAGGGTTGCAAGGTTGTAGACCGCCATTCTTTAACGTGATTTACGCAATACCTGAAACTTTAAACCGACGTCCAAAGGAATTAAACCAAACAACACCTCTATTTATTTTTATGATTTGATTTTTTATTTGTTTTGTCTTTATGATAATGAAAAGCAAACAAGCAGACGAATTTTCTGATGATAAGAAATTCACGCCGCCTAGAGACACCAAAGGTGGGAATGGTGCGTTGCCAACCTGAGGTCGGGATGTTAGGCCTCGAGCAAAATTAAGTTGACCGGCTACCTTACTCTCCGAACCGGAACACGTCAACGGCAAGCATTGAGCGTTATGGTGGCAGGAATAGGTAAGGCGGCAGTACCAATCCAGGCGAGTTGCTCTGAAACTCTACCACTTAGTAGGATGTTGGTGACGGTAAGCCTATGCTCGCCTTATGAGTTACTTGACAGAAACGCAGATGGTCTATTCTGCACAGGAGCCCGGACTAACACGGGGGAAATAGCCTCAAAGCAATTCCTATAAAAAATGCAGTAAAAAAAACGGAGTGACCCAATATCTCTACGCAACGCCCGAAAATAAAGCCGGTCATTGACAATTCGAGACGCTCTGCGTAGTATGCGGTTAAAAGGAAAGAACTAGTACTGGGAAGTCCTTGCCCAGAGTTGAGAACAGTCTATTTATAAAACTTAATTTACCCTTAACCAGGTGTAGTTGTTTGAGCGCGAAATAATGTATTGGGAGTTACAGATACAATCTGTCTAAATTTATATGTTATATAAAAATCAGTTGCTGTTCGTTAGGTTTGCTAAAACTCGAGAACGGCTGTACCGATTTGGCTAATTTTGGTTTTGCAGTATTAGTTCTAGTCCAGGGAAGGTTTAAAAGATAAGAAAAAGAGACAAACTAAAAACTGCATTTTCATTTTTCCAATACAGACAGAACGCATGGAACGAAGTTATTTTTACTACACCAACATTTTGTGTGCAACAATAAAAATCAATCTAAAGCGATTCTCAGTAACAAAGTTTGTCAATTTTAAATAACTTCAACGATTTACCCTTCTCTTCTGGTATAATGATACTGTTTTTATTAACATTGTCAAGTTTCGGTCTGATGGTAGACTTTTATTATATTCTTTAAAACAAATATTTCGATAAATCGAACATGCACACATTTCAAAACCTGCTAAAGGTTGACACGCTATTCTTTAGATTTTTTTAAATTTGTTTAATAAAAGTTAACGCGGAAACCTGTAGAGGTTTATATGTGCCAGTAAGGCGTCGCAGTGAAATCGCAAAAATTAAAAGGTTGTCTGCGTATTTTCATTCGCATCGTTTGAGTCATCGTCATTCTAGTAGGGCTGCCACATATTTAATATTTTATTATTTTTTATACAACACACCTGTGGTTTGTAATTTATTTAAATACACTAACATAAACTAATTGTATTCTACACGAGCAAATTTAACTTAGGATCAAGGGTTTCCCCAAGGGAAACATTTAAGTAAATTAATTACTCTTTCGACGGCTTTTAAATATGTTCATAAAATTTAATATGTGTTGTAAATACACCAGTTTTCTCTATTTCTGGGTCTAAGTTTTTATTATATATTTAAACGTGTTTGCGTAATACTAGAACTACATAGTCTTATTAAGTCTTAATACAGAATGTATCAAAGCTTTCGAATTTACCTATGTCGATACGAAAGACGTAATTAAAGCTTTTAAGTCACTACAAACTAAGAAAACGTCAGACTTGTGGGGACATTCTGTTTGCACCACATTTGGCCATTATATTTAACTGCTGCATATCGAATGGTGTATTTCCTGATCTGATGAAACAAAGCAAGGTAGTGCCTTTATTTAAATCGGGTGACACTTCTGACCCAACAAATTTTCGACCTATTTCAGTTTTGCCTACACTTAGTAAAATATTTGAAAAATTAATACTTAATCAGACGTTAAATCACTTCAGTGTTAACAAATTGTTACATAATAAACAGTTTGGATTTACCAAAGGTTGCTCAACCGTTGATGCAGGGGTGGAATTATTAAAAAACGTATTTGAAGCCTGGGAGAACTCGCATGATGCATTAGGTGTATTCTGTGATCTCTCTAAGGCTTTCGACTGTGTTCATCATGATACTTTGATCAGGAAATTACGCTATTACGGAATTAAGAACAAAGCTCTTGATGTCATGATCTCATACTTGAATAATAGAGTTCAGAGGGTCAAAATAAATGGTAAAACTTCTTCGGGTTCTGCGGTTACGATTGGCGTACCACAGGGCTCTATTCTTGGTCCATTTCTGTTTCTTATATATATAAATGACTTACCTTATTACATAAGGGATACCCACGATATTGTTTTGTTTGCGGATGACACTTCACTTATATTTAAAGTGAAAAGGCAATTAGGTAAGTATGACGAAGTGAACAATGCGATATCTAAAGTTGTACATTGGTTCACAGTTAACAATCTTCTTTTAAATGGTAATAAGACGAAATGTATTAGATTTTCAATGCCCAATGTTAGGCTAGTAGATTCCAATGTACAACTAAATGGATCTAAACTGGATCTGGTTGAATCCACTGTCTTTTTAGGCATCACAATTGATAATAAATTACAATGGGGCCCTCATATTGAGAAACTGGCAAATAGGCTTAGTTCAGCAGCATTTGCAGTAAAAAAAATAAGAACATTAACAGATGTTGAAACGGCCCGAATAGTATATTTTAGCTATTTTCATAGTTTAATGTCTTATGGGATACTTATTTGGGGTAATTCTGCACATATAAATACCATATTTGTATTGCAGAAAAGAGCTATTAGAGCTATTTATAATCTTAAAGTAAGGGATTTTCTCCGGGAAAAATTCAAAGAAATAAATATTTTAACCTTCAGTTCTCAATACATTTATGAGAATTTAATGTATGTTAAAAAAATCTATGTATGTTTACAAAAAAATGTGATGTTCACGACATTAATACGAGGAATAAAAATAATCTAGCCGTATAGAAAACTCGTCTCCATAAAATTAGTAAATCCTTTTTGGGTCAATGTGTATGTTTCTACAATAAGTTGCCCATTGGTATTAGATATCTACCTTTAAATAAGTTTAAAAAATGTATAAAAGCAAAAATATGTCTGTATGTATGTAAATGTATGTATGTAAATTGACGGGTGCACTATAGGCTATTTTTTATTCTGTTTACTTATCCATAAGTATGAGCGAGGAATAACACTCAAAATATAAATTTGGCAATAATTCATTTACGCACAGTCCGATTTTATTCATTATTGTCTGTTTTGTAATGTGTGCTAAAGTATTTTTTTCAAGTCATAAGTTTTGTAGTTTAAAATTTACAGACGTAAAAACATTTAGCATAAAGTGACCAAATAACCGAATCCGGAATATACAAGTCATATTAATATGGTATTTGAATTTTGTAATAAATTCCAAACATTTTAATATTATGCGAAAGTTTGTCTGTGTATTACGATTGATGTTGATTAATTAATTTAAATCGTATTAACGTTTACTGGAGCGGACGACGTTGGGGCTACAGCCAGTAGTAACTGGTATAAGTGTTCGAGTACTAGACAAAAGATTGTTAGATTCCATTAAGAAATTTAGATTATTGGTCCACGAGTGTATTTAGTCACAATAAGGTGGTAAAATGCTATGCAACAGCTCACACAGATTGGCGCCACAGCTTTACTTATCGCTACCGCCATAGTAAATTGTAATTTTCACGTTTAATGCTTGATGGCATGTTAAAGCTTAGATTTCTACAGGTAGCTTAAGGTTTGACCGTATGTTAGTGACGAACTAATAATTTATGGACACGGAAACGGTTGTCACTCCCATCAGAAAGATGCATGCTTGTTCCCTATCTTAAAAAAAAACTTAAATTTTAGAAGGGTCATTTTGTGTGTTATTATATTGTTTTCTATTTAGTAATATATTACAAACATATGATTTGCTTACGTTGTGGCGAGATCAATATGTGCGACTTGTCAAGAGATATTTATTGTTCCATTATTGCTTTTGTATGTGGCAACCCTGTATCACATGCGGCAATAACAAGATTTATTGTTCTTTTTATTACAAATATTACTTTTTAATGTGAATACGGACAAATCGATGCCATTTAGGACTTTTATTAATTTTCGCTTTGATTAACGATCGGCTGACCCGTATATAGGATCGAAATCCCTGAGTCGGGGAACAATAAAAAATAGAAAATGTATATTCTCAACTTTGTAATAAATATGAAGTTGCTCGAGATTGAATATGTGCCCGGTAGGCGATAGGCTTGCCACCTATGTCGTTGTGGGACTTAGTGTTTTCGCTTAGTCATGGGTGCCCTGATTGTACCTCTGCCCACTCTTTTGGGGATATGGGCGTGAAGATACTGATGTTAGTTAAGGACCTCCTTAAAAGATGTCATCTAGAGTGAAGGTCCTCCCGCCTTATATATCCTTAACAAATATGTACTGGTACTTATCATATTTTGATTTTTTTAATTTTCACAAAATTGAACAACCGGCTTTTCTTTTACATCATTTTTTATGCAAATTTATATACTTAATATTCTTCCGTTTTTATAGAAATTGTCACATAACAATTTCTATAAAAAAGGCTATACTCATAAGCGCATTTGAGTAATAAATTACAGAGAGCGACGTCACATCTGCTTCTTGAGATGTGGTATGAATATTATAACATGACGTCTCGGCGTGACACGACCTCATATTTGCTGCACCCATTACCTACCAAATTTTAGCCATTTGACTTGATGTGGCAGTTCTGCTACAGCGGGATTGGACGCGCCTATAAACACTAATAACCTATAATGTATCACTAGATATCGCTGTTGTACAGTCAGCTTCGATAATCTAAACGCGAAAGTGTATTTGATTGTCCAATATCTAAACGGGTTCCCGTGGTGAAAATATTTTTTTATAAGTAGGCACAAATTAAATAAAATGCAATTAAAAATATCATATATATGCTATTGCTAACTTTTGTAGATATTTTATAAGGTAATTTTTTGCATTAGGTGATTTTTACGTAGCTTTAACCGTTTGCGCAGCGCGAGAGATGAAAGCTCTATTACATGAATATTTTGAGTTCGGAGGCAGATCCTGCAGGTCCTAGGCGCTTGATATATGTGTGAAGTTTCAATTCAATCTGACCTTTTAAAGTGGATAGAAACACGTTTTAAATTTTCGTTACGTTCGGTTACGATGTAAAAAAAAATCTGAGAAAAAAAAAGTTATTTGGACTTATATTTTATTAAAAAAGTACTTACCTACACTGGTGGATTTTGATAAAGTTTTATATTTATGCAGGTGTGGATTCGAGTTCAAATATAAGCTTATTTTTTTTCATGTAATGGGTTGAATGTTTGTACGAAAATCGTAACTATTGTAACGACGAATTCGATGACGAAGTCGCGACCAAACAGAGCCTTTACCATGAGTTGGTATAAGTTACGTTTATTAATTGACGTATTGAAATCTATAGCAATTTTGGTCTTATAAACTTAGTTAGTTATTGTTGTAAGAAAATTTTGAACAGTTTTGCGAGTTTAGTAAACTCGATAAACCGTAAATTCATGGTAAGGGGCTAAGCTAATATTATATAATATTTAGTGTAAAACCCTTTTTTAAATTCGGTTCCCTAATATGTGGCCGACTGTACGTTAACTATGCAAATATTTTCATTTGTGCTATATTCGTTAACGCAGTTACGAAAATTGCTGCGATCATGATTACGATACTAATGTTCATCCATTTGAAGTTAAGCGAATAATTCTCCGCTCCCTTCGTACCGAAGGTCGTGTAGCTCGATATATGACTTGCTAATGAAATTGCTGGGTCTGTAGTGGACGAAGCGACATCTAGTGAGGTCACTGTGCATTATTGTCTATTAAACACTGTCCGCATGGAATTGCAGCGAAATACACGTCTCAACAAATCATATACGGGAGAATAAACTACCTAGCCATTACTGTTATTATTAATGTTTAATGTCTGCATGCATACTATATACATATCTTTAAGCCAAGTCGCTTGCGAAAGGTGAATAGAGAGTAAGTATAATGTAGTTATAAGAAATATTGGTGGTCACAAGGCGGAAGCGTCGCAATCTTTGTCTGTCCATTGGACTGCAATTCTGGACCAAAAAGTAGAGAAAGAGGTGTTGGAGAAAGTTCCCTGGAGGCGACGTGTACCGATTCGCCCTCGTCAGTGCGAAAAGAAGCAGAACCGCCTTGTTTGCTCTCCTGGTCCGCCTGCGCCGGGTCGGGTCAGAGTTGGCATTGTCCGCGGTCTCCTTTTGCGTTATTACCTCCTCACAAAAGGAGACTACCGCCTGTCAGGATCTCTCCTCTCTGCCAAGCAGCGCAGCCACGATGCTCGGCAGTGAGAGATCCTCACCCATGACTGCTGAGAGCGTGCGCCGCTGCGACTGCGACTCTGGATTTACTGCGTGTAACGGAGACTAAGCGAAAGGGTAGTGCCCCTTTTGATCTCTCCGGTGGCAGATTTATGTATGGAAAGAAATATTCTTGTGCCTAACACAGTATAAGGACATACATGGAGAAGAAATGTCACTATAATGATGATTAATGTATGATACATTCGATTTTGGATGATAGTCTCCTCCGAAAGTGTTTAATGGACACGAGAGACTTTAGAGACCCGACTTTTAATACAAACCACTATTTGGTTATCATTTTTAATTATTTATACGGGATACTCACGATCTCTTTTTATTTTATTTGTCGATATTTCGGCCTAGTTCGGTATAGTGTCCAGAAATTATAGTGACAAGGACGTCAAAGAAAAGAAGAATTAGACGGAGGGTTGACATGCTCATCTGTCAGTAGATCCTCCTGTCAAAAGTTACAGCTCGCTGCCGCAGTCCCGTCTTGAACACGGCCTATGCAATTAGGCCGAAATATCGAAAATCTTATGTCACTAATTGGTTATTGGCCTGTATAGGGGTCTGTCTAAGAAGAGGAGGCATTGGAGAGTACTTGTACCATTTGGAAGGCTTGAAAGGGTTAAGAGTGAAAAGTTGCAAGACTCAAGTGTAGGAAGCATGTATGAGAGTCAAGTCCAAGACTGGCTAGACATTGTGTGCCTACCGGACTCAGAAGTGGATGACTGTTGGAATTATTATAATTATTAAGATAGTATGGTTGATGTCGCGAAAGAGGTATGTGGCAAAGATGTACAATTCAATGAATGAAGGTTCATGGTGAGATGAGGAGCTAAAAGCTTCCGTTGAAAGAAAGAAGAAAGTCTGACTAGACTATGTATTATGTTTGCAATCGAATGACAGTACGAAAAAAGAGTTAGAGAACAAAATGTGCCGTTGTTTCAAGAATGTCACTAAGCACTTAGTGAAAGAGAAGTGCGAAAGGGAAAGTATGAAACTAAAAGAGAAGTAAGAAGAGAAGAAATTCTTTTGGAAGGAGGTTAAGAAGTCTCGAAGTGGTTCGTCTGCCTCTAAAATGAATATCATTTAAAATTGATAGAAGAAGGCGTTACTTTGCGGAAAACCATATTTAAATAAAAAAAAAATTGACTTACTGAACTGGAATATGTAAAAATCTAGAAAGTATTTTCGGGACATTACAACTTTAGTGTTTTCAAAGAAAGTGAACGGGCACCTACCAGCTTAGTATATCGAAATGGAAGAGCGGTGTCGCCTAACACAAGTACCTCGTACTTAAAAGGTGACTCCATCAACTACCCACATTTTATTGTAAATTAGTACTGAAATAAATATTTTTGATTTTTTTTGAATATCATTGGCCCGTTCTTCACTGTCCTTTGGGTTAACTCAAAATTATTACATAACCTTCTAATGAAAACAGGTTCGCCTCTTGACATTTTGTTTGTTCTTTGACATTTCTCATAGTTAGGTCTAGCGGTTCCGGTGTTGGACTTGAGTGCATGAGGTCCCGGGTTCGATTCCCGGGTCGGGCAACAAAAAGAAAATGTGGTTTTTCACATTTTCTAAATAAAAAAAAGTTGCTTGGTATTGGATATGTGCCCGGTTTTCGATAGGCTTGCCACCTATCACATTCAGGGACTTAGTGTCTTCGGCTAGTCGTGCCCAGGTTGTGCCTCTACCTACCTCTTCAGGGATATGGGCGTGAAGGTACTTTTTTTTTAGTCTATGGACACACGTGTCCGAAATTCCACGAAATGTTGCCTACGTTTGTTGGGTCAGCTTCTATGACCGGCACCATAGGGTTTTAAGGCGTTTAGACATTGTTATCGACGGTTTCTCTATGTCAAAATTATATTGCTTTTCCAAATAACTCCCCGTATGTTTACAAATAAACGAGCTATGCAGGAATTTGGATTCAAGCTTTTAACAAATGCTTCTTGTGTACTAAGCGGGCGTATTAAGAATTAACGCGAAGACTGTAGTTGCTTAAGTGACAAGAATGCTCATATTTCAAGTAGAATGGATACTAAGAAGGTTTAAAGGATCCGGACAGGGTGAGAACAGAATGGTACGTTAGTTATGAGAATATTTTACAAGTTACAATGTGCTTTATGCAGGAAATACTTGACCCTATCCTTTTTTAGGGCTCAGGCGTTAACTGTTCTTATTTCAATTTCGGATGCTGGGCTTTGAATGTCATAACATTACATTTTTTGAAATTCATTAATAAACTGGTCTTTCGTATATAGATGTAACTTATCACATAATATATATACAGTCGGTAGAGTTGTACAACAGGCTTCACTTATCACATCAACGGATGAAAGGCCTGTTCTGCAAGTATACCGGTTACCCCTACCCAAGGACCGAAACATGACAGAGACATTACGCCGGTAGGAATAGGTAAGGTGACGGATTTCTACGCGGTGGTACTAAAAACACATATAAAAACAAATTTTAAGCTAGTTACAAAACTTTTAACTTTGATTAATATATATCTGTTTTATGTCTCTTCTATAAATATGATTAAATAAATGTAATATTTTCTTCATGAATAATGATATTCACGAAGAAGCTGGAATTTTCCGCAGCCCCGTTATGTCTTGGATGCGACTTAATCTGAATTGACAGCAATAATCATTGTTCAAGGACTGAAAAATAATGAGTAAGTGCTGTTCCAGGAAAACGTTTTTTTCCTAAACAATATTTGTATGCCAATAAGCCAGGAGTAGGCGTCCAATCCGTAGTACAATATTTTGAATGCGAAAAGCTGTTTGCTGTTCTTCAAATCAATTGCGATGAAATTTATTGTGAATATAAGTAAAATTACGGAAATTTTTAAAATATCAACACCCTACCGTCTATGATGGGGGATAAGAATAAAAAACTATTCTACACTAACGAAGTCTCAAACAGCTAGTTACCTATAAATAAAAAAAAATATAAATAATATTTATAAATAAAATTTTTGTTAAAGACCGTAAAGTGTCAACTTTACAAGGTCTTTAATACCCCTAAAAATAAGCAGAAACGCCTCCGTCGGGAATCGAAACCGTACCTCATGGTTGTTCGGTGGAGTTGGCACATACGCTAACCTCACAACCAACGAGGTGGTCAAACTAATACTAATGAAGAACGTCATTTTGGGTAGATGGTTAGAATAAGCGTTTAACATAGACGCATATGGTAAAATTCAGAGTAATTTTCGTCAAAGATGCTACGTAGTAATTATTTATGCAAAAGATGAAAGGTGTAATAAACACTCATTATGGTGCGGTGCTCAAACGACGCTCGTTAACGACGAGACGCTAATCTACCTCAGGCTCCGTCTCCATTATACAGGCCTGATGATGAACAAGCGAATTATTATGTCAGTAAATTTTATGAGCTGTCTTTTTAACTTTGATTTTTTTCTCCAGAACAATCTTGTTTTATACCAATTAAACATTGTCGTCTCTTGCTAAATAATGTGTGTTTTACTTTGTGAAGAAAAAACCTCTTTTCAAAATATAACACAAGGACACGGATCTCCTGATGGTGAGAGACAGCTGTGCACAATAATCACCATACAGACTTTACAGGTCTTTTGGCCGGAATATTTTACCTTTTATGCTACCGGTTACTCTACCTTCCGGACAGGAATGTAACAGTATCATTAAGTCAGCAGGAATAGGAAGGTAGGTGGTGGATCCCTAGCCAAGCTACTGCACAGCTCTAAACCACCAGCGGTCTTCTTAGACCACATTTAACCTATGCTCGCCTTATTCAAGCTGACAGAAATGGTCTATTTTACTTTGGGACTCTTACCAACACGAGAAAATATTGCAATCATGCAGGAGATTTTCATAATATAGGTTAGTAAACAAATATGGGATTTTCCTGATGGCAAGACAACCATCGCCTACTAGTACCATATACTCGTAACAAGTATCTTCAAGCCCATATCCGAAGAGGTGGGCAGAGGCTCAACCTATGCAGCCTAGCAGTGATAGAAGGCAAGCCTATCGCCAACTGGGCACGTATTTAACACTGGGCAACGTTATTTTTATTAGAAAATTTAAAACACACATTGTCTATATTTTTGTTTCCCAACCCGGGGATTGAACCTGGCACCTCAAGAAGTCAAGTCCGACGCCGGACCGCTAGATCACAGAGGCGATACTAGTAACAGATGTAGAATAAGCGTTTATTTTACTAATTCCACGTAAGCAGTATAGCTGTTGTGGCTTCCAAATGCCACAGAATGTGACAAGCCCAACTAACGTTCCAACAGCCCACCTCCGCGACCAGAACACGAATAAAGTAAGAGCTCTAGAAACAATATAAATGGTCAAGTCCTTCGCATGTGACAACCTTACTTAAAGTTAAGTTAGGTACCAATAAATGTAAATAAGGAGTTTTCGCGCCATCGACAGAAAAGATGGTCGAAGTTTTTTCATAATTATTGAATTTCGTTTTTATATTGAGTTAAATTAGTCAAAATTTTGTTCAGTGAACGAGGGCAAATGAATTAATAATGAAAAAATTAGCGTATCATGTCTCTCACAATCTCACCACATGAGCTTGAGTAATGAGGCCACCGCTTTACCCAAGACCCTGTTATGACTTATTGACGACTTGTGACTTATGACTAATTATAGTTGAATCCCCATTTAGGTAAGTTTGATGTAAATTGATACAAATTTCTACTTGAGTAATGACAAAATACTAATGTGAATGCCAAAACCTAAAGAAAGAAGAAATGTAAATTAGTTGAAAAATATCAGAAAGTTTAAGTTTCACAACATTAGTTCTCTTGCCCCGTGTTGTGATTATGAGTAGGATTCTAAGTTTTTATAAAACAAAACATGTTAAAAACTTTTTCTTAATCTAAGTTTTAAACAAATAACTTTAAGAATTCCATATCTCTAACAAGCGTTATCGATGTTTCGCAAAGTCGTTCACTTTATGACCCGCAATACATCTTCGGAGGAGTGGAGATGGAGGATCTTGTTTACGGCTCACCAGAGTTTATAACTATGTAAACGTATCGGTTTATCATCTCAGGCTGTTCACTGCTTCACAGCTGCAAGGGCTGTAAAGTCTTTTCTATAAAAAAAACCGTTATATTTAAAATAAATGAATGCCTTAGCTGCTACTTAATCTCTTTTTCATGTTTAAAGACAGCCTTAGCCTGCAAATATTGAAAATTCATTAAAACTTTGTCCGGTTCCAGTAACTTTTTTAAATAAAAAAAATAATTTAAATGACTTCTTCAATGGTCGAGGGGCTAGCGGATACGCCTAGCCCCACCGACTAACCGCGAGGCGCGGGTTCGATTCCCGACGGGGGCAGGTGTGTGATGAACATTTAGATTTCTGCATTTCCGGGTCTGGGTGTTTATTAAATTTATTCTGGTATCTATTGAAGTATTTGTATGTATTAGAATCGTTGACTAACACCCATAACACAAGCATATAATTTGGTTACTTTGGGGATAGATTCAATTTGTATAACGTGTCCAGGGAGTATTATTATTACTATTTTGTTGTTATATTGTTAATAGTAGGATCTTTGTAAGGCTAAGTTACAACTTACCTACAGGGCACCTACAGGTGCCCTGATTGTTTTTCTGCCTACCTTTTTGGGTATAAGGGCTTAACTACCATACTTTTTACTAGTGTCTTATGGCAGACAGGCAACGTGTGCATGTCTACTGGGCACCCTATCCTAGAAAAAATAGTATTATATTTAAGTCGATGCATAAACGTTTCTATGGCACACTCTGATTACTCTCTATACTGGTTCCCGTGTTATATGCAGTAAAACAGAAAATAAATAAAAAAATAAAATACTAAGTTCCTTGTAACCAGTCCCAAAAAGCTGTAACAGTAGAATTTAATAACATGTAGTTATTTAATGCCTATTCATTTGTAAAACATTTTTCTTCAATTGTTGCAATCCCGATGCCTAAGAATAATTAATTAGCATCAGATAATTAATCAATTACATATGTATATATATAATATAGTCGTAGTCAATAGTCAGTCAGTAAACTTTTTTAGTATCTTTAGGGGAGTGTAGCTGCCCCTCTTGCCTGGTTCGCCCAATGCAACGTGCTACAAAGATTGACTCTTTTATACAAAGTGTACAAGAAATAAATAAAAAAGTCGATATCATATTTTTTCAAAACCCCTCCAAAACTTTGTCTTTCTATGGCATTTTGTTAAACATTAAAAAAAAGTGTTGGATATAATCTTACATTTTTAAGTTGGATTAATAAAAATTAACAAGTAAATACAAGCGTTAAGCGGCCTTTTGAAGTGTTATTACAATACAAATTCATGATAAAAACAGACAATTTAATTTCGTGACAGCAGTTCAATATCTCGTTCAATTTACATCTTACCGATTTAATGTCGCCCCTCAGGCTCTTGAGAATAGAATGGAAACAAGTAAGGTTTATTGTAGACGACATTTTACGGGTTATATTCCGTAAATTATTATGTTTAAAGAGGCAAAGGAGCTTGCGTTACCAAATATTTTTTTTGCTCTGTCTGTTTTACATATATATTTTCTTCACGACAAGTCCCTATCAGGGTAGGTAGAAAGTATTTCATAGCCAATACATTACTCTTTTTATACGACTGCGATTATTGCGGTTTCGGAAGACAATGATAATGTTCGCGACATACATTCGGAATTTTGTCACTCAATTCCGTTTCAAAAAAATTCGAAAGCTACAAATCCACACAAATATGTGGACCTGCCATACACGTAGGGATTTTTCCATACAGAATTTTAGTGGATTTGTTTGCATTGTACATTTTGTTTCGGAATTTCGAATCGGAATCCCGCAATCGAAACGCGATTGTTTGTAGCAGGCCTAAGTGATCACTACCGTCGAAGTAGAATAAGCCTTTCTTTTGCTAAAGCTACTGATCTTGTGTAACTAATGTAGAGGGAAATTCAACTCGTTCGCAGTACTCTCCACCACGAATAGAGTCCGAGCTCAAAACAATCAAATTTCTAATGTTTATCGACATCCTTATCGCAGACCTCACCACAAAGTACACCAACTACTGTAGATGTTATTAGTGCGTGTCAAACTAGTAAGGAGGCTTTTACCCCTACCATACCCTCAAGCATAAAACAAGTAACCTTAAAGGTTAAAATGGCAAATACTGAGGCTATAGTAGCATAAATATGGAAGGCAATGGTACCAATCCAAGTGAGTTCTTGTGCAGTCTACCTATACCATGTAATCAAGATTTACTACACTAATAATATCGTGTCGGATAAAGAATAAAAACGTAATCCAAGTGAGATATCGTGTCGGGTGATGTAAATGCTTTACGAGGGTGCGCATAATGAGACTCGACAGTTCTTATCAAATGGTACTGTTTTTTTCACACGATCTTTTCCCAAGTGAACGTCAATATAGGAAATATGATATTGATTGCAAGGGCCTCGTTTACGAACTCTTTACGTACGATGTATGTTTTATTTGTTTTGTCTATCACATTTGTATTTAGGGCGAATTTTGTGTTAGTTTATCTTTGAAACGGCATCTGAATCGTAATTTAGCGGAAAATCTGATTATTTTATAGTTATTCTCAGGCGAAGGTTCATATAAAAATAAAACGATATTCATGTAATTATTCATGTAATGGACAACGTCTGTCGGTTCAGCTAGTATTTTTATAAAATTGCTTTGAGCATTAAACTATCAAAACAAATACCTAGGTTTGTTAATTATTGTATTACTTAAATTTACATACAAATGTATACAGACTACTTCTATTTACCAGCATAAGCCATAGCTTTTTTAGGGTTATTACGAGAGTTAAGATTGGAAGTGTTAAAGTTTATACAATATTGACTTTTTGAAACTAGTGAGGTGTTTTATAAAAATAATAATCTTATAAAGCTAGCAAATTTTGAAAGTTTGGAAATTCTCTGTGGCCCAAAATACCATTAAATAAGTCGCAGTCTCTGAGATGGCCATTCATCAAGCATCTTAATATATAATTGATAATTAGTGAAAAGGAATTATGTTGGCTATTTGAGTTTTGTTTATTTAATCAGTATTTGTATTGTACAATATACATTCTATATTTATTTTAATCATTCGTCCTTGGATTTACTGAAAGAAATCTCGTGAGATATTTGATCCCCTTTTTTTATGATATTGGACAAGCAGACGGATTTCCCGATGTTAAGAAATTCACGCCGCCTAGAGACACCAAAGGTGGTAAAGGTGCGTTGCCAACCTTTCCTCGAGGAAAAGAAAGTTTGCCGGCTACCTTATCCTCCAAACCGGAATACGTCACCGGCAAGCGTTGATATTTTACCGTTATTTCAGTAACGGTAAACGTAATTGTTGCAAACTATGAAATGGATAATTTGTTTAACAAATCAATAATATCAATTTAAAATTAAAAATAAATGTATGCAACGAATAAGTAAATAAAGAGATTTCGTGCGAATGGACTCGCTCATGAAAGGGTTTGTATTAAAAAGGTACTGAAAAGAGGAAGAAATACTTGAGAATAGCACTGTAATTTTTTTAGTACCTGTCTGAATAAATAATACAGTTACTTTTACGGATTTTTAAAACGTGCTACAGCTATTTTAAAAACCACTGACTTTCTCGCTTTAACCAAATGTCTTTTTTTGGCATGGCACATAGATTACCTAAAATCAGCAGTTCTTAAACTTTTAACAAGCGCGAACCATTTTCAGAATTTCCCAAATGTCACGGACCCATATTGAAGATAATTTTTTTATGATATTGGAAGGCAAACAAGCCGACGGATTTCCTGATGGTAAGAAATTCACGCCGCCTAGAGACACCAAAGGTGGCAATGGTGCGTTGCCAAGCTGAGGCCGGGATGTTAGGCCTCGAGCAAAAGTAAGTTTACCGGCTACCTTGACGTTACGGCGGCAGGAATAGGTAAGGCGGTGGTACTAATCTGGGTGAGTCGCTGCGAAACTCTACCACCTAGTAGTTAGTGACGGTAAGCCTTTGCTCACCTTTTAAGAGCTGTTGGCAGGAAGGCAGATGGTCTATTCTTCAAAGGAGCCTGGACCAACACGGGCGAATCAGTATCGACTTTTAAAACAAATTAGTAGAAAGTAAAAACAGAAGGGTGAGATTGAAAAAAAGTGTTGGTATAATAAAGCACCTTTGGTTCAGTCATGTGTAAAAATGAAAGATGAAATATGGCCAAATATGGCCTAATTAGTATCTAATTTGGCCATATGTAATGACACTGCGGATGTAAAAGGATGTAAGTGCCCGGGAAGACCTAGGTTGACACTTCAAAATCAAATCGCTTCGATATTGTCCGAGGGTGGTGACAAGATTCCCTGAAACCGGCGTTTAAGGAGAGTAGTGATGAAGGAGAAATCTAGGCAAGGCTGCAAAAATCGTGACGTTTGGCACTCGAGAATCTTTGTCTACCTAATAATAATATGGCGTGAAGATTTGTGTGAATTGAACTTGTTTTAAACGTTAAAAATATTAAGTAATACAGACAAAAAATATGTTGAATTGACTACCTGAAATCAGTAGAAAAAAAAATCATCAACAGACCTAATCACCACTTATATACAGATAGCTCTTTTTTGACATGTACACAGCTCTTTTGTAATATTAAGATAGATTGTTTTCATATATCATATAACATACAGTGTGGTGAAATACTCGAGGAACATAAAAAGTTATTCGTAGCACTTATCATGTCGTTTCTGAGACGCGGCGAATATATTTTCATAAATTTCGCCTTTGGCTTTATACACTATGATATCGTCGGTTTTACTTTGAGAACAATAGAAAAAAGAAAATGTATTTTAGTGGATCAAATTTTATTTTATTATTCTGAATTTATCACCAGAGGTGACTAACTAATTAAATCTACTGACACTAAGATGAAACCATAAGTACATATAAAACAGATAATCATAATAATTATCGCCTCTGTAGTCTATCGTTTCAGCTTTCGGACTTGACTGCATGAGGTCCCGGGTTCGATTCCCGGGTCGGGCAACAAAAAGAAAAAACGTTGCTCGGGATTGGATATGTGCCCGGTTGGCGATAGGCTTGCCACCTATCACATTGTGGGACTTAGTGTCTTCGGATAGTCGTGGATACCCTGGTTGTGATAGCCTCCTCCTTCTCCAGGGATGCGGGCGTGAAGATGCTTTCTTTCTTTTTATTTTAATAATAATAGAAAAACTTGAAAAAATCCATAAAGGCCATATAAAAAGAGCCTACGAAGAAATAAAGAAAAGCAGAGAGAAGGTTGGAGTGGAGAATTATTCAAGACTGCTCATAAATAGAAAATGGGAAAAGAGAGAGAGACAGGCATCCACTAAATTTTTTTTTGAAAAAGGGATAAAATAGGGGATGAAAATTTGTATAAAAGTTTATTACTTTCAATGTTAGCCTGATGCTACCAAATTTGGCACGAAAATATTCTATGACCAAGAAAAGGACACAAGTGTTTATAAAAGGCTCATGTTTAACTATCAGAAAGGCTCTCTGCGTCTTGTAAGTTATATCAATAAATAAAAGCAAAGTGAAGAAATAAAAATGCCTACGTATTTGTGAACAAGGTGTTGCTGTTGTTTTTTATTTTGAACTTTTTTTATTTTTCATCTTTGAAACGGCTTTTTTTGACTATGGTGTCACATTGAATTGTTTTCTTCAGTAATGATTTAATATTAAAAATGAATTATTTAAACACACTCCAATAATGCTTTTCAATTCTCTGTTGGTAAAATAAAAAAATATGAATCATGTAAATTTACACTGTATGTGAAAGTTTTAATAAACATAGTTATTTGCCAGTGATCGTTTTCGGTATGAAAAACACTGCGTTATAAAATTTGAAGAGTTATATTGGTTGAGTCTCTTTGTTAAGAGATCCTTTCATATCAAATCAAAAATGGCCGCCGTTGTATGATAGACAAGGGTTCAGCTGTCGGTCAATGACACTCTATGACACTTGATCTGAAAGCATGTACATCTTTGTTAAGTGATTGTATTCTGTTGCCGAGGGTTTCTTAACATCCCTTAATGTTTTTGTAGGCGTTTCTTTTTTTCTATAGTTTCTTTGCGCTTCAGCTAAAAGCGCTTTTCACGCCCACACTGTAATGTAACATGTTGCTCTTAAAACTAATAATGAAAAGGTCGGCTATAAAAGTTTAAAAAAATACGATATTTATTTATACTACATCTACCTTAAATAAGGGATGTGACTCGGCTGGAAAAAATATATTTTTACATTTATCGATTTTTATATTATAATCCATTTACGAAAAATCTATTATTTTATCTTGACATAATAGATCTCGCGCAAGCGCCCTGCGCCGTCTTACGATAAAAAAAAAATAAAAATACATAAGTCAATTTAATTAAAACTACTTAATAGTTCTCTTCCATAATTATCTGGCACTAGAGCAAGTAATTTAATAAAAAGGGCTGCAATTAAAATATCGAGTGTCCTGTTAAAATATGATAAAAAAATATTCATTCAAACTTGCGACTACTAAAAAAGTATAATGTGAAATAACGAAATGAAAAACCGATTTATAAAAAATCGATTATTTTCTGTTCATAGATCGATATATAAAAATCGATATCTCTAAAAGAATAAATAAAGAGTTTTTTTATATATATAATCGATTACTTTTTCACATCGCTAGCTGGAACATATTTTGACTTGGGATATTTCAATCCTACGTCTCTGTTATTCTAGCATTGTCAACGTAGCAGAATTAAATTTGAAATATGTGGGATTTGCTGTTATATTGCTGCTAGCTTGTATTATAGCGAACAAATGTTTTTATTGCACCACTTTTTAAAAAAATTAAAAAAAATTTTTTTTCATTATTAAATTAAACTTGTCACATAGTAAATGTGAAGAAAATCAAATTTGAAATATGTAGGGATTTGCTGCTATACTGTTGCGCAAAATAAATTTTATTGCTATGACTAACAGATAATGAAGATATTTCCTCATTTTTTCAAAAAAGAAAAATCATATTTATTGCTATACGTATAATTAACATAATATATGATGAAAATATTTAATCATTTTGTCAAAAAACTAAAAGTAACACACTACATTTATACGTAACAAATTAATTTTTAACAAATTAATTTGTAACCAAAACTAACATGATATATAACTAACATAATATAATATGATGAAAATATTTAATAAATCCCTACATATTTCAAATTTGATTTTCTTCACATTTACTATGTGACAAGTTTAATTTAATAATGAAAAATATTTTTTTCAAATTTTTTAAAAAGTGGTGTAATAAAAATATTTGTTCGCTATAATACAAGCTAGCAGCAATATAACAGCAAATCCCACATATTTTAAATTTAATTCTGCTACGTTGACAATGTTAGAATAACAGAGACGTAGGATCGAAATATTCCAAGTCAAAATATGTTCAAGCTAGCGAAGTGAAAAAGTAATCGAAGGGAAGCCCGATAAAGTGGCAACACATTAGTCATTCAAAAAAAAGCAACGAGGTAGAATTAAATTGCAACAAATTTTAAATTATATTGCACAATGTTAACAGTTTTAACTCAACAGATGTTTCAATCCTGCAGCGTATATAATATTGCATCGTAGTAGTATCTCGAGATTTTCATTGATAACAAGCGCATTGAAAATAAACAACAATTCCTGGCTAAACAAAACAATAGTGTTATGGAAGGATTTCTTTAGAACCCTCATAACTAACAATAGGAGATCAATAGACTTTTGATATTAGGTATGTTTACAGTGGATATTTGCAGACGCAGCTCCAGCCTCCAAAATTGTATATTATCAAAAACCTCCGAAAAAGCTAAAAACAATATCAGTCAAGTCAGTTTTCAAACAAAAATTCGTATTTAAATCGGTCCATCCGTTCAAAAGTTATGATACCACAGACACTTTTTTCAATTAAAAAATACTGTAGCCACAGACTAAAAAGCGGAAAAGTGCGAGTTGTATGAATTGATTTATTATTAATTTAGTCCATTATACGTCATAAGACGTCATAAACAAAATTTCGTTCAATATATTGTGCGACTGATATTCTACTCTGATATAACCTCGGAAGCATACTCTGTGAAACAAAAGGAACTAAATCAGTCCAGGCAGTAGCGGTTTTAGTAATAGCTCCGCCCTGGGCGTAATTTATACGGCGCCCTCTACATGCTGATCAAAACCATACTAATAGGTAAATAATATATAGCTTACAGGATCTGACGCCCCTTTTCATCTTGGGCCTCTAGGCGGTTGCCCAACCGCGCTATACCCAAACGCCGACCCTGAGTCCAGGCGTCTTCGGGTGATAGAGAACACATTTAAAAAGGATTTGACTACGAATTTAGTATTAGTAAAAGTAGTTGATAATTGGTTGATTTGAGATAGAAAATTCGTTATTTGCACTCGGTTAAAAGAATAAGTTTTTTAATTTTTTATAAATGACGTACATTTCTTATTCGAAAATCCTTCCGCTTGTTTATCTACGTGTCCTTTAAATCTCGTTGCAGATATATTTTTAACCTGTAAGTAATCCAGCCATGATATTATAAAACAGTGTCTAGCTCAAAGTACTAGCGAGCTATATTCAAATACGCAACGAATCCAGGTGAAATATTAGAATTGAATAAGCTTACGCGTCGGAGCTGGGAGATTAAAACTGGGTTTTGAATTTCAGTTAGGTTTAAATATCAATATTTTTAAAATTTTGTAGACTTAGTTTTTGAGTAAAAAGATAGATAGAAAGAGTTTTCATTATGATTACGTATGTACTAAAATTCACTTCTACAATAAAGCGGCGATAGAAATAGTAGAATTTAGAAAAAAACATCTTCACGCTGATATCGCCGAACTGGTAGACAGAGGCACAACCAGGGCACCCACGACTAGCCAAAGACACTAAGTCCCACAATGTGATAGGTGGTAAGCCTGTCACCAACCGGGCACATATCCAATCCCGAACAAGATTTTTCTATTACAAAATTGGAAAAGCCAAATTTTATTTTTGTTGCCCGATTCAGGCATCGAACCCGGGACCTCATGCAGTCAAGTCCAACACCTGAACCGTTAGAACACAGAGGCGATTTTATAAAATGGAGGTCTGGTTGATCACGGATCTTGGCTAATAACTGCGGGTGATTCTTACAAACTCCATCTTGTTTAATGTATACAAGACAGTAAAACGAGAAATCTTTTTACTGGTCCATTTACAAAGCACTCAATATTTTTCTAAAGATTTAGCTTAAAAGCAAAACGCTATTATGTTTTAATGCGGTGTAATAGAAAGACCGAAAGTGCCGGAAACTTTTTACAGTAAAAAGCACATTGTGGTGCAGAAGCAACATTGTAAGCGAGTCAGGTACACAACATTTTTCAGAACGGAAACACATTCATGTTTATAAAATAAAGTATCTTTATGCCCAATCCATGAAGAGATATGCAGAGGTGCGACCAGTAGGGTTACTCTTGGATCTCGATTTCATGCTAGATTGGAAATTCTACAATTTCGGTTTTGTGTCTTTTCGTAATCCTAAACAAAATGCTAACGAATTGCTAACATTTAGTTACAAAAAAATATTCAAAGAATCCGATATAATAAATTATTACATCGTATTCGTTGTATTTTTTTGGAGCCAACACACTATATGCCAAAGGTCCTACAGTGTGATAGGATGCATACCTATCGCCAAGTAATTATTTATCCAATCCCGGAAAAC
>NJDC01001652.1:0-10151 GCA_002245475.1 Calephelis virginiensis | reverse complement strand
AATTGTCGGGGGTTAATCAACATTTTCAATTTTGTGATTAGACTAGCTGTTGCCCGTGGCGTTGCCCGCGTGGTTAATATTCCGGTTGGACCATTCGGGATAAAAACCATTCTAGGTGTTAGTTTAAGCTACCCTTTACATGGAAGCTAAATATCATGATAATCGGTTTAGCGGTTTTTGCGTGAATAAGTAACAAACATACAAATTTTTGCATTTATTTATTAATATTAATAGGGTATATTTTAACTTTTAAAGTGTAGTATAAGATACATGACCTCTTACGTTATTAATCGCTGATAAATTATGCCGAATGAAATGAAACGTAACAAAGTTTTTTTATTTTCTTTTTGATACGATATAGTTATCAATTCGACTGTGTTTCTTTTCGTACGATCCTTACATAAATGAAATAAAGTAGGCCATGATTCCGAGGTGTTTCCACAGGATAATTACTTGAAAAAACTTACAATAATTTTATAAAGTGACAACCCTTATTTAACGATGTACAAAATTCCTTCACAAATACTTTCCGGTTTATTCTAGTACAGAATTTATGCGGTAAGCAAAAACGAATCAATCACACTTGGATACATTGTGTGAAAGGAGTTTCGACGTTATTCGGTTATGGTGTGTACGTATATAATCCTACACACGCAGCGCCATCTATTGGAATTAATCCATAATCTCTAATCTTCATATATATAAATTACGTGTCACGTTGTTTGTCCGCGATGGACTCCTAAACTACTTAACCGATTTGAATCAAATTTGCACACCGTGTACAGTTTGATCCAAATTGAAAGATAGGATAGTTTACATCTCAATTTATAATAAAAAAAAACATCCAAGCGAAGCCGGAATAGGCAGCTAGTATTGTGAGCATATTGAGTAGGTCTGAGAATAAGTGCACGGTTTTTTAATGGTATGAGAACACCGTGGCCTGTAGACACCAGAGAGTCTAGGTAGGTCAATTATGCAAGTCTACCTGCTACCCTTAAGGCTACATGACACTGTAATTTTTTGGCAGAAAAGGCGGTGGATACTAACCTGGACAAGTTGGTGCACGGGATTCTACCACCAATGATCTTATTGCTCATGCCATTACTATACCCATTTAACATTTGCCTCTTACGAGCTACCTGGCAGGAAGCCAGTTGGTCTATTCTATATATCTTAGCCGATTGAACTGCACTATTGACGTAATATCCCGGCCATGAGATAACGACGAACCTAAAACACCAATGGCCACGGTTATCTCTTACAATAAGGAGAGCTGTCTGTTACTTCGTTATCTTGTCACCTAAAAAACAGAATGCTAAAACAGACTTGTAATCCTGAGGAAAAACTCTATTAAAGGAAAGGCATCACATCTACATTTAGCATTTAGTTACCATTGAAAACGGATTTTGAAAATATTTAAATAGGTAAGACGGTGGTAATAAACCAGGAAGTCTATACTAAAATCTACCTCGAGCTCAGTCACGGTGTTAGTGATAAGCAAACTGACTTGTTTAGAAAACTGAAGCCTACATTCTTGAAAGAGCCCCGGATGCTAGGAAGCAGTTAAATCGAGATTCAAAATAAACCCAAGCTTTAAAATTAGTGCTAGAAAATATTCAGTTTCCTTTTTATTTGAAATAAAGAACACTTTAGAAAATTGAGGCGGAGTTTGTTAGAAAAACCGAGGAGACTACAGAAAATGCAACGTTTAATTATAAGTTTTTCATGTTATTACTGTGTACTACTAGAATCGCCTCTGTGGTCTAGCGGTTCAGTTGTTGGACTTAACTGCCTGAGGTTCCGGGTTCGAATCCCAGGTCGGGCAGCAAAAAAGAAAATTGGGTTTTTCCAATTTTCTAATAAAAAAACGTTTCTCGGGATTGGATATGTGCCCGGTTGGCGATAGGCTTGCCACCTATCACATTGTGGGACTTAGTGTCTTCGGCTAGTGGTGGGTGCCTTGGTTGTGCCTCTGCCTACCTTTTCGGGGATATGGGCATGAAGATACTTTTACTTTACTACTAGAAACAAGAATGCACATGGTATTGCTGGTATTTGTAGATACCCATTTAGTCTACCTAAATCCTAAATCGACCTGCACTCAGTTGATAATAAAAAGAAACTTATTTAATAATAAATTTAATAGTTTAGAAAAAATGCATAAAACAATCCTGGAAAAGATTATTTTTTATTTTTTTAGAAATGGTTTTCGATATCTATAAAGGAGCGCGGGATTTGCACTGGAAAATTTGCAATATGTGGACTGCTCTAATCTAATATATAAAATTCTCGTGTCACAGTTTTCGTTGCCATACTCCTCCGAAACGGATTGACCGATTTTGATGAATTTTTGTGCTTATCTGGTTTCTATGAGAATCGGCCAACATCTGTTTTTCATCCCCCTAAATGTTAAGGGTGGTCCACCCCTAAATTTTTTTTTGCAATTTTCAGACAAAATATTTTGTTTTTATTTTTTTATGATACAGCATATAAAAGTACATTCAACCCTAAAATTTCACCCTTTTATCATCAACCCCTATTTTTTAATAGTCATTTTTTATCCCGGGTCGATAACTGATCAATCGTCATTTAATTAGTTATATGGCAAAACAACGTTTGCCGAGTCAGCTAGTACATATATATCTTCACGTTAAATTCCTTTAAATGGTTATCAGATAGTGTCGAGTGCGACGTATCACGATCCTTGTAGCCTGCCTAGCTTGCTCCAGTGTCTGAATGCTTGACAAAACACTTCAGCTCCGGAGATTCTTGACTCTACTTTATTACTAATAATGAAAAGGTCGGACATTAAAGTTTAATAAAATACTATATTTATTTACATTACATCTACCTTGAGTTAGGGATGTAACTTAGCTGGGAAAAAGTCGTTTTGAACAATATTTTTTTACGAAAAATTAATTATTTTAGAAAAATCGATTTTTGTCAATTTAATTAAAAGTACTCTATAATTCTTTCACAATTATCTGGCACTAAAGCAAGTAATTTGATTAAAGGGATGCTTTCAATAGGATGCTTTTGAAATATTAAAAGTATCATGTGAAAATATAATAAAATTAACCGATTTAGTAATCCAAAACTGCGACTATAAAAGTGTTGAATATATGAAGAAAAATAAAAAACCGATTTAAAGAAAATCGATTACTTTCTTATTTAAATCGACAAATAAATCAATATTTCTTAATGAATAAATGTTTTTTAAAAACATTGATTATGTTTTCACTAGCTTGAATATATTTTGACTCTGTCTCTGTTATTCTAACATTGTCAACCTAGCAAACTTAAATTTGAAATATATAGGAATTTGCTTCAATGTTGTTGCTAAGTTTTTATTGAATTAACCACTTTTTGCTAAAATAAGGTCAGCTTAATTTTAAACTATTGGTACATAGTAAATCCGGAGAAAATTAAATTTAAAATATGCAGGTAGCACTTTGTTGGTAATTTTTTGCGTAAAAATGAATTTAATTGCTATTACTTAAACAGACAATGAAGACGTTTCATTATTTTTCCAAAAATAAGTTAAATTCATTTTTATGCAACAAATTAGCAATAAAGTAGAGTAAAATACCTACATATTTCGGATTGGATTGCACTATGTTGACAATACCAGTTCAACGGATATTCCAATGCCGCAGCGTAAATAACAATACTGTATATCTTTAGATTTTTATTGATAACAAGCGCATTGAAAATAAGCAACAATTTCTGACTGCACAAAATAATAGTGTTATGATTTCTTAGAACCCTCATAACCAACAATAGGAGATCAATATCCTTTTGATATTAGGTATGCTTACAGTGGATATTTGCAGATGCAGTTCCAGCTTTAAAAAAACTAAAATGAAATGTATTTAAAACCCCCGAAAAAGCTAAACACAGTTTTGGTCACGACAGCTTTCAAACAAAAAAATCGCATCGAAATCGGGCCACCACAGACAGACACTTTTTTAATTAAAAAATACTGTGGTCACAGACTAAAAAGCAGTCAAGTGCGAGTTGTATGAATTAATTTATTATCAATTTGGTCCATTAAATGTCATAAGACGTCATGACCAAAATTTCGTTTAATGTATTTTGTGTCTGATATTCATCGCACTATCTCAGAAGCATACCCTGTCAAACAAAAGGAGATTTATCCAAATCAGTTCAGCAACTTCAAATGGTCAGAGAACACCTATAAAAATGATTCGACTACCAATTGAATATTAGTAAAATTGGTTGAAATTAGGTTGAAAATTCGTTAGTTGCTCTCGGTTAAAAAAATAAGATCTCTGTCAACGTGGTAACACACAAAGAACCTTTTTGTTTTTCATAAATGACGTACATTTCTTATTCGAAAATCCATCCTCTTGTTTATCTACGTGTGCTAAAATCACGTTGCAGATATATTTTTAATTTTTAAGTAATCCAGCCATAATATAAAACATTGTCCAGCTCAAAGTACTAGCGAGCTATATTCAAATACGAAACGAATCCAGGTGAATTATTAGAATTGAATAAGCTTCCGTGCCGGACCTGGAAGATTATAACTGGGTTTTGCATTTCAGTTGGGTTTAAATAGCAATATTTTAAAAATTTTGTAGAATTAGCTTTTGAGTAAAAAGATAGACGTTTTCGTTATAATTGCGTACGTTCTAAAATTCATTTCTACAACAAGGCAGCGATAGAAATTGTAGAAATTAGAAAAAATATATCTTCATGCCCAAATCGGCGAACAGGTAGACAGAGGCAACGTTTTTGAATTAAAAACTTTTTACCGGCGTTGCGCAATTTTTTTTTTAAATTAGTAAAATCTTCTGAATTCGCGTCAGGACACGTGAGCTGATTGAAAAATCGTAAGATGGATGGAGAGTAAACAGCCGGCGCGGCGTAGGAGAGGAATTATCCCCCTCTCTTTCTACGGCGCGGCAAAATGTATGCCTTCGCCTACTGTTTCGTATAGACGGCGCAGGGCGCTTGCGCGAATGTCCGTGTTGTGATGTTTGTGTACGATAGCGCAATAAATGAATATTGTATTGTAACATAAAATAATAGTACTTTCATACTGATAATTAAAGCAATTTTTGTAATATTATTCGCTAACCATTCCAAAATATGAAAAATACACAATGTTAACATTAAAGTTTTCACTTCGCCGGCACTCGAACTCGCCGGCCTTTTAGGGTCAATACTTTTCATAATTTACATAAACGATTTGCCTGATGCTAACAGTCATGATTCAATTTTGTTTGCTGATGATACTACAATTCTCATCAAGAGGAAAAATAAAAACGATTTACATGAAGAAACAAGTAAAACTTTGACTAAAGTGACAGAATGATTGAATGAAAATAATCTAAAAATAAATCTTACGAATACAAAATTAGTTGAATTTCAAACACAGTATAGAGATACTAAAAAAATAGATTTGATTTTAAATAATACTACTATTGAGAATGCAGATTGTACTAAATTCCTAGCAATAAAAATCGATAAATATTGTAACTGGAAATCGCATATTGATTTACTTTGCAATAAAATCGATAGGTTTGTATATGTGTTGAGAAGAATTAGAGATGTGTCAGGATTAAAGGCATCTCTGTTTGCATCATGGTATATATCATGGGTTGTTTCTTCCGTTTTGCAGTATGGTATTCCTATTTGGGGGAATTCTGTAGAATTAACTAGACTCTTTAGAGTTCAGAAGAAGTGTATACGTGCTATATGTAGTGTCAATCAATTACATTCATGCTAGCCACTTTATAAGTTACTTAAAATGTTGCCTTTATCTTGCTTATACATATATATTGGCTGTATGAGTATTTGTAAAAAAATATCATTATTTGTTTCATACAAATGCTGGTGTCTTAGGTTTGTCTCATTTTAGAAATAGTGAGAAACTACATGTGCCTAACAAAAAACTCAACATTTACAAAAATAACGTGTATTGCATGTCCATTCGTATATACCTACACTTCCGTTAAACAGATTTCGAAAAAAGGTATTCAACTTACTTTTAGAGAAAAAATATTATAGTGTCAAAGATTTTCTTGCAGATAAGAATAAATAACAAAGTATATCTAATATGAGTTTGTTTCGCCGTTTCTTCTCCTGTCTGGCTAGGTTTGAAAATGATGGTAGCTTACAGTAGATAGGGATAAATAAATTTACATTCTAAAGATTGTTTCAATCATGTAATCATGTAATCTCAAAACAAACAAAAAAACAGTGTGTAAATTGTGAATAAATAATTAAAAACCAATAAAAATATTTGCATACCACAAGTTGGTAGAATATGTAGGAACGCTTAAATAATTTTGTAACATCTTCGTAACACTCATATTCCGCAAATGAATATTTTTTCTTTTCTTTTTCTTTACTCCCGGAGTGCACCTGTTGTGTTTTTTATTACAAAATTGGAAAAACTAAATTTTCTTTTTGTTACCCGACTCAGGCATCGAACCCGGGTCCTCATGCAGTCAAGTCTAACAGTAGGACCGCTAAGCCACAGAGGCGATTTTGTAAAATGGAGTTCTGGTCGTTCACGGATCTTGGCTAATAACTGCGGGTGATTCTTACAAACTCCATCTTGTTTAATGTCTGTACATTTATTGGTATACAAGACAGTAAAACGAGAAATCTTTTAACTGGTCCATTTACAAAGCACTCAATATTTTTCTAAAGATTTAGCTTAAAAGCAAAACGCTATTATGTTTTAATGCGGTGTAATAGAAAGACCGAAAGTGCCGGAAACTTTTTACAGTAAAAATCACATTGTGGTGCAGAAGCAACATTGTAAGCGAGTCAGGTACACAACATTTTTCAGAACGGAAACACATTCATGTTTATAAAATAAAGTATCTTTATGCCCTATCCCTGAAAAGATATGCAGAGGTGCGACCAGTAGGGTTACTCTTGAATCTCGATTTCATGCTAGATTGGAAATTCTCCAATTTCGGATTTGTGTCTTTTTGTAATCCTAAACACATTACTAGAGAAATGTTAACATTTAGTTACAAAAATATTCAAAGAATCCGATATAATAAATTATTACATCGTATTCGTTGTATTTTTTGGAGCCAACACACTATTTCCCTAAGGTCCTACAGTGCGATAGGATGCTTACCTATCGCCAAGTAATTATTTATCCAATTCCGGAAAACGCTGTTTTAATTAAAATTGCAAAACGCGTTTGCCCGACTCTGGAATCGATTGACACCTCACGTAATCTACGCCATTAGACTGAGGTGAGATATTATGCTATATCAATAAATACAATTTATCAGGCAGACTTCTAGCTTGTGTGAGATAACAGTAACGTTTGGAAAATTCACTAGCTTTTGAAAAATTACCGTATAAAAAGCTATATAATAACACAATTAATCTTGACGGTCAATCGTATGCATGCAAAATTAAAACTTAAGAAGACAAAAAGCAAGTCGCATTGCGCTGAGTGTTACTGGAATAAATTAGTGTCGCGATGATATAAATGGTTCCCAACTTGGGTTTGAGTTTCAAGGTATTTTATTAGTTAATGTTTTAGATCAATATTTTGTATGGTATTGCGTAGTTATCAAGCAGATACATTTGGTGATAGGAAGAAAAAGAGGATATAAAGAAAACCGGCAGATTTATAGACCTGGTATAGCCGCATAAAAAGAGAGCGACCCACCAGTATCATCTGTGTAATACTTGCAGGTGGCGGTAAGAGTTTACCACAATGAGATCCTCTTGCTTGTAAGCTATGCTAACAAACAGTATAAAATCGACGATCGTCCCAGATACTTGATATTTTCATCAAATATCTTATTAACATGGTAATTGATATTTATTGAATTCAAGAACTTATACCAAGTAAAATAGAACAGTGAGATTACAATTCTCGGAACTGAGATATTATATTCATCTAATAATATTTTCAAGAAATTTCAATTATCCTAAACATAATTACATAAAAGATAATTTTGAAAGTTTTTTTTGTCTGAATTAACTAAACCATGAAAGAGTTGTGTCTGAATTCTAAAGATATTTTATTCTAAATACTAATAGTGTTAGAAATTTTAGTGGAATTACAAACGCTATTTATGATTTTCTACTAAAAATTTACAAAATTCTTTTTTTTAATAAAATATTTTGGTAAAACCGTTCGTAACTGAGATTTATCTTGATTTCAAATTTTTAAATATATATTTACCGCCGTTTTGGTCCGGACTCCTTCACAAAATAGAAAGGTCGTAAAAGGAGAGATTAGCCTGACCGTCACTAAGACCGTGACAACTGACTAGGTGGTAGACTTTGGCAGCGACTGCCTTTCCGAAAATGTTTAAAACATTGTGTTGTATTTGTTATCTTGGTACAAGGAACAAGCTAAGTTAGGAAATATAGTAGAGCATTGGCTAGCGACCAGGTGAAGGGAGATAAGTAGTATCTCTCGGGAGAGGTATGCTATACCTCAAGTGCACTCGACGAAACCAATAACCATTACATTGTATTACCTGTCATCCTCGCCGATAGTATTAGCTGCGGTGTCTTCATATTATGTTACAATTGGTCCATAAGCGAAATTTTAATAAGAACAAGGTAATAAATTGTAATATCTACATGTAGAAACATTGTTTTTGGAATATATATTTTTGGTAAAAATCCACTGTATACGTCGTAACCCAATCGTAGAATTGAGGCGATTGAGATATGCTCGGGCATATAACGATATGCCGCCATTTCTTGATTTGGCTCTCTATCATCCGCCATATCGTTTAATCCTTAACGTTTGACGATATTGCTGACTAACACATCTATATCGGTACTTATTTAAAAATTAATTCCACTTTTCGTTGTAATTTTATAACTTCAGAGCCCTCACCTATCCTAATCAAATGTTTAGGCTTTGTTCGGACTATTTATGATAGTTTAGATAGTTTATGTGAAGTTTGCATAAAATCGTTCGAGTGGTTCTTCATTTACCTACCACATTTTTTATAACAAATTAATTCAGTAAAAGTCAGTCAAATCGAAACTTTTTTCAGATGGGGATTGTGCTTTGTTTTTTTTATTTTGTTGTATTATGTCATTCATGCGGTCATATACGTAGCGAAACACGTACCGGGCCGCTAGTTTACTATAATTCAATTTGTATAAATTGTCCAAACATGTTATTTATTAAAAAATGTAGTTCACAAACATATTCATGTATAAAATATTTTACCGTTATTTCAATTACGGTAAACGCAATTGTTGCAAACTATGAAATGGATAATTTGTTTAACAAATCAATAATATCAATTTAAAATTAAAAATAAATGTATGCAACGAATAAGTAAATAAAGAGATTTCGTGCGAATGGACTCGCTCGTGAAAGGGTTTGTATTAAAAAAGTACTGAAAAAAGGAAGAAATTCTTGAGAATAGCACTGTAATTTTTTTAGTACCTACCTGAATAAATTATAGAGTTACTTTTACGGAATTTTAAAACGTGCTACAGCTATTTTAAAACCACTGACGTTCTCGCTTTAACCAAATGTCTTTTTTTATGATATTGGAAGGCAAACAAGCAGACGGATTTCCTCCTAGAGACAGACATTCACGCCGCCTAGAGACACCAAAGGTGGCAATGGTGCGTTGCCAAGCTGAGGCCGGGATGTTAGGCCTCGAGCAAAAGTAAGTTTACCGGCTACCTTATCCTCCGAACCGGGACACGTCATGACGTTATGGCGGCAGGAATAGGTAAGGCGGTGGTACCAATCCGGGTGAGTCGCTGCGAAACTCTACCACCTAGTCAGATGTCACGGTGTTAGTGACGGTAAGCCTATGCTCGCCTTTTACGAGCTGCCTGGCAGGCAGGCAATTGGTCTATTCCGCAAAGGAGCCCGGACCAACACGGGGAAAAGTCATCGCAAGTGTAGACGTAAGTTTACACTGATATCTACAATCACATATTATTTAGATTTTTCAATCTCTAAGTTCAGGCGTGAAAACACTTCTAAGTATTTTTATCACTTAAAGAATTTCAGTTTTTTTTTATATTTTATATCAATATTAATATTTTATATCTAATGGTATAATTAAACCTTTACGTGGGGGTAGCCACACGCAAGGGTTTAATTAAACACATTTATTAAGGTTTAGTTCCATGTGGTAGCGTTCACTTTTTAT
>NJDC01001651.1:30011-46468 GCA_002245475.1 Calephelis virginiensis | reverse complement strand
ACTGCTATTTGCCACGCATGACGTCAGACACTATTACCCTTAGAACATGCGACGCATTCAGATTTCAGAACGAATCACAGAGAAGCGCTATGTAAAATACTCCTTTCATGTAACAGACATCTATGATTGAACTGATGAATAGTAATAGTTTGGTTAGCGATGTATGTGTGTGTGTGCGTGTAGGTTTTGTATATATTTGTATGCATGTGTGAATGGAAGTATATAATGGGAGAGAAAGTTACATGTTCCAGTTCGAGTTTTTTTGTATGTTTCCTGATATTGGGAACCGATTTCAAAAAATCTTATTTTATTTGAAAGAAAGTACTTTTAAGTTGGTACCATAGTCACAAAATCTGGATCTGTTAACGACGTCACAGAAAAATATAGATGTTTTTTTTAATTTAAATGACTGAATGAATAAATTGCATAAAAGTTATGTATCTATATATAAAACTATGTATTGTACCAACAAAGATATAAAGACATAAATTATTATTCGGAATGAATTTGAACTTACTATTTTTTCGTTTTTTTTTGTATTGTTTGATGTTTTTATTTAGATGAAGATTCAACATATAATCCAAGATATGTATGATGAAAATCAGATAACTGGAAGTCGCGAGGAACGCCAGCCATTACTATAAACAGAGGTCAATTGTATCACCGATAAAAAAGATCGTAGTTTTTCAAGAAATTTGCTGTCCTGTAATAACTAATGACCTTATCCCGGAAAGATCGGCCCCTTGTGATAAACCCGCCTATTGTGCTTCATTCTCATCTCATGTCTGTGTAAATTTTGTCGAAAGAAATTGTTTTTATGATCGAACCTAGAAAGAACTTAAGCTCTTTATTTGAAAGAAAAATAAATCAAATACAATAAGATTATGTTGTTATATATATGTCACCAGCTTATGCTCACGACTGTACATACGATTTTTTTTCAGATAATGAAAGGCAAACAATCAGACGGATATCCTTATGAATTAGAATGTCATGGTATTAGTTATGCCCGCCTTTTACAAGCTGCCTGGCAGAAAGGCAGATGGTCTATTCTGCCAAAGAGCCCGGACCAATACGGGAGACAAAAAAATAGACGATACGATAAAGTGACTTTTCATAGTTAGTGATCGAACGAAAGATTTGCCATAGCAAAATGTATCCTTCATGTTGACACGGACTAGCTACAATTACAAAAAAATGGTGTATGTCCGTTTAGTAGTTTTTGCGTAAAAGTGAATACAAAAAAAATGTCATAATGACAATGTCATGTTCTATCCTAGAGGGTAAATAGACTTTTACAATTGGGCTACACAATTGGCAAATTGGGATTTTTACAAGCAACTTTTAAGTAAATAAAATCGCCTCTGGGGTCTAGTAGTTCAGTTGTTGGACTTGACTGCATGAGGTCCCGGGTTCGAATGAATCCCGGGTCGGACAACAAAGAAGAATATTGAGTTTTTCTAATTTTTTAATAAAAAATGTTGCCCGGGATAGGATATATCCCCGGTTGGCGATAGGCTTGCCACCTATCACGTTGTGGGACTTAGTATCTTCGGCTAGTCGTGGGTACCCAGGTTGTGCCTCTGCCTCTTCGCGGATATGGGCGTGACGATACTTTTTTTTTAAAGTTCCAATTACGTCCTATATAAATCTCCCTATTATAAAAGAGAAATAATGAAAGTTTTTGCTGTAATTTTCCATAAATGACTTACTTTTCAATTTTCAAAATTAAAAGTAGGCAAAGAATACTAAAGCCTATTAGATATCGTAATTAAAATGTTTATAACATCAAGGTTTTTCTCGTGACTGTTCTATTAAATTTAAGATATTAAAAAAATAGAGTGTGATGTTAGTTTTGCGTTGAAAATTCTCCTATTCTAAACGCAAACACTAATATGTTTGACCGCCTCGTTGGTCGAGTGGCTAGCGAACACGTCTAACTACACCGACTAACAGCGAGGCTCGGGTTCGATTTCCGACGGGTGCAGGCATTTGTGTGATGAACATTTAGATGACTGCATTTCCAGGCCTGGGTGTTTATTAAATTTATTCTGATATCTTTTTAAGTATTTCTATGTATTGGTATTGGTGACTTACACTCATAACACAACCATATAATTTGCTTACTTTGGGGTTAGATTCAATATGTGTAATTTGGCCAGATATAATTATTTATTTATGTTCGAACTAATTTGACACATCTAAATTCCATTTCTTTTGTTTTAGTTTAATTGAAACAGGTAAGTCTTTATACAGGGTTACTTTAAAAGGACGGCCAAATTTAAAAAAAGGGGGGTAAAGGCTTAAATAGTTATGCATTTGTAATATTACTACTGGTCACCCATTGGTCGAAATTGGAACATAACAAATTTTAATATCTTGTTGATAAGAACGCCATCTTCATTTCTCAAGACCAACTACTTTGTTTCCAACTTATTTAGTGCACCATATGTGGTCTTTTATCGTTATCATCAATATATTTGATTGTGTATGTCAAATGCATGGTAGTGTGGGTAATGTTTTATTTATTGATTTAATGTACTTTATAAGCATTATTATTGAAAAATATTAGTGTTCTGCACTTCTCCTACACATAAACTGTAAATGTGCCAAATTTTATGCTCCTTCATCCGCTTTATAAAAAGGGGTCCAAAGTTTTGGCATTACGTATTAATATATAGATTACCAAATTGTAATATTTACTGATACAAACATTCATTTAAAACAGTCCACAAAAACGCTTCACTTGTCACGATACATCGTACCTAGTACGAGTCATGACGTCACCAGTCTGCGGATGCGACTTTGGTTGATGGGAAACAATTGTATGCTTTGTTTTCGTTATAACTATTCGTCTTTTATTTTGCGGGGGCTAAAAATTTGAAATTGTAAATTTTATATTGTAATTGTAAATTTGTAATAGATCGAAAGTGTGATCAATTCCAATTTGTTACTCAAAATTTGCCTGGTTCTTTAAATGTCACGCTGTATACATATTATTAATGAATCCCTATTTTGCGTAGTAATCACTTCATGCGTGAACGGATTGACCAATTTTGTTAATTCTTGTATTGATATATTATAATGAGCAGAAGGTTCTTTACTTAATTAAGAAAAGAAAACCGGGAAAATTGCAGATAAAATGGGAAAACTATGCTTTAATCCATACAAACTGTTAGTAGTCAATGGTAGTGATTCTGTTGTTCACAAACTTAAATTATTTTAGATGCATGCTATCTTTTCCAAATAAAACAAAAACAAAAGAGATAGAACATTTCAGACATAATATAAGATTAGCTCGAACATGTCAAATTGTGATGTCTTTAATCAACATTTTCCGAGTGATAAATTAAACGCCTGTAGAAATGTGTACAAACTAGTCTGACAGTACTAAAAGTGTTTTGTCTCTTTCTGTTATTCTCGTTGAAAGAAGAAAGTGATAATTTCAAATTAGTTTAGTGAGTGTGCAACTAAATTACCACCCATATCAAGAATTACGAAATTCGCTAGGTAGTCTAAAATCTAAAATAAGTTTAATTAGTGCTCAACAGAATTACTACCTATGTCACTATCTACTTTCTTTATTCCAATACATTCACATGCAAAAAATATTTATTTAGTTTTCTTATTACGTTAAAAAACATTAGTAAAAACAGTTTCGCATTTATTATATTTAAGTATGTATGGGAAACCAAATGGTTGACATTCTAAAGATTCTAAAATTATAAAAAAAAACATTCTAATACAATGATTGGAGTCTTTAAATTAGAATGTTCTTTGAAAGAATAGAATCATAAAATGTTTAAAAAAGTATCTTTACGCCCATATCACCAAAACTGTAGACTGAGGTAAAACCAGGAAACCCACGAATAGTCGAAGACATTAAGTCCCACAATGTGATAATTGGCAAATTAAGCGCCAATACTATCGCCCAGCACATATACAATCCTGGATGACGTTATTTTTGCTACAAAATTGAAAATACGCATTTCTACTTTTTTGTTGCCTGACCAGAGAATCCAACCGGGACCTCAAGCAGTCAAGTACGGCGCCGGACCACTATACAATAGAGGAGATTATGTCACAGATGAGATAAAAAGTTTATTTTGCTAAAAACGTTCTGTTTTAGAAAAATAAACTTTTTATCTCATATCCATTTTTTATCAACTTTTTATCATCACGGTTGGAGGTTGGACGTTCTGTTTTAGAAAAATAAAAACCTTGGCATGTGTTTTAACAAATTAAAACATCTAAAATCAGGATCTCAAATCAAACAAACCAGATTACCCGATCCTTTTACGGGCGTGTAGAAGTTGAGGTCATCTCAGAGACGCCATTCTCGTGGCCGTAGATTGAATGCAAAATTGGATGAGACCTCTGTTTTTACTATACGGATCTGGAGATCGTTCCGCCGACTCACCCATTTTATTTTCAGGCCACAAAATGCTTTGATTGAATGTGACAATAGTGATTGTAACTGACACATCGAATGTTTTTAGCTCTTTGCGTGGTCGAGAAAATTTATGATCCTTTTTATGTATTTGCGTCTTGTGGTTTTATTATATGAGGCCCGAGATAAATTGGATTTTGTGTATCACATTATGATCTACTATGGTTAACTTTTCCTTTGTTTATGCGGGTAGAAATATTTTAATGTTACATGTAAATGTCACATTAAAAGATACCTTTTCATAATCATTGTCTTAACGGTAACGGGATTTACTCCAGATTAACGTTAAAATGATGATTATGACATCATTTTAACGTTAATCTGGGATAAAACCCGGAATGAAAAAAGGGTCCTAATTTAAGTTTTTCGTTTAAAAACTCACGTGATCGAGACGGATCTTGGCATGCTTGCAATGTAGGTATAAATAAATAAATATTCCTAAACAAGTTACACAAATTGAATCTAACCCCAAAGTAAGCAAATTATATTCTTGTGCTGTGGGTGTTAGTCGACGATTTTAATACATATAATTACTGGAACATATACCAGAATAAATTTAATAAACAACCAGACCAGGAAAGCAGATGCTAAATGTTCATCACACAAATGCCTGCCCCGTCGGGAATCGAACCCGAGGCTCGTGGTTGGTCAGTGTAGTAAGGCGGTGGTGACGTTGTTACAACCCTACGCCAAGTGAGTTAAAATTACAAAATCACAATAGCAACTCTGAATGAGTAGCGGGAGATCCCATTAAAATTTCAGAATCCACTGCAAAACTATTATTTTTCAATGTACATGTACCTAACTGTAGCACAACTTTAGTTTGTATTCGGCAAAGTTGTATTTGAAACTGCTCGTTATATTTTTCTCTCTGTAGCGGAGTTAATATTTGCTCAGTTTATTTTTTCACGAGCACGAGAGCTTAGTTTTAGTTAGTTACTTAGTTTTAGTTAGTTTTACTTAGTTTTAGCTTAGTTTTAGTTTAAGTTTTAGCCCTGATGATGCTGTATAAGCGAAACCGGTAGGCTACTAATTACAAAGTACCTAATAAATTAAAAGTGATAAGTAAAACAGTACAAGTGTTTCTTTCTTTAAAAATATGAATATTTGGAAGTTTTACCAAGCGCCGACGATGGAAAATATCAAATAGCACGAGAGCTCTCGACTTGAACACACTGTCTGTGTTCAAGGACCCGCCTCGCTGCGCAACCTTCACCAAAGCTAATAAAAATTGTGACGTTTGGCACTTCTGTATTTCAACCGTAAAATTTGCCGTTTTAAATATTCCTTTCAACCACGATTAAAATGTGGAGCCTACTAACCTGTTCACTCTTTGGTGAAATCGCCTTTGAGGAAATCTTTTTAATTTTTTACCGCTGTACAAATATTTGGAGTCTAAGGCGGCATTCATAAAATATAATGACACATGGTCGCCATAACTTTCCTTCGGAGACCGGAACGATCCGTTGCTATTTAATTAGACGTAGCAGAGATTTATGTAACGACAATTTCTAAATTTTCATTTTTTGGGTCGACGGCAAGTTTTGGGCGTTTACTGGGGACCTTTTGTGTTCGCTCGCCAAATGCCAATGCTAAGGACATAATGCTGTAAAAATTATGAGGGTAGCGGCAAAAAGTTTAAGTATTTTGATATGTGTTTGCGAGATGATCCATTAATAATCGCGACGGATTGTTAAATAATTAGCAACATTGTATTATCTTGGATTTGTAGTAAGTCTTTGTTTTTTAGAAAAATACCAACCTACAAATTATAATATTTTCGAGGAATTTTTGACCTCAAAGGACAGAAATTCTTATGAAAATCATAAAAATTCATTGCATAAGATTCTGTTATTAAAATCTGTTTAGAAAGATAAAGTTCTTGAGAAAAAAGGAAACTTGAAAAATATTTTTTATTTAACAAAATGGTATAAGATACAAAAATATAATATACAAAAAAGTATATACTGCAAACACATTGTATAGTGTTGCGTGCAAAAAAATTTGAATTTGAAAAATCCTCGTTAAAAACAGAATTAGAAATATTCCTTTCAGTATTTTTAGGGAACCCATTTTTGAAATAATTTATAATATACTAAATTTTATAATAATTATCGCTAAAGATTGACTTCAGTTTCCAAACTGAACATTTTAAGGTCTAAGGTCCAAAAGTTTTTACAAGGATATTTAAGCATATCAACATATTTTACCACAATATGGTGTGCAAAAATTTAATTCAATTTATAGAAATTATATCATTGCTTATTCATTAGACTTTACATTTATACTAGCGGCCCGTCCCGGCTTCGCGTGGTTATGAAATATACATATAAACCTTCCTCTACAATCACTTTATCTATTAAAAAATCGCATCAAAATCCGTTGCTAGTTTAAAAGATTTAAGCATACACAGGGACATAGGGACAGAGGAAGTGACGTTGTTTTATACTATTATATTTATATATCATTTATTAGATCTTAGGGTGGTATTTAAAATTTATGTAAAGGTATAAATGATTGTACTATTATTGTACATTTATTTTGTGTTTTAGAATACAAAGTACGCTATGTAACATAAATTTAGCACTTAACTACTATTGGGACATAGGTAAGCAGGAACTACAGCATCGATAATGATAAGCGGACTTTTAGAAATTAAATACTCACGAATTTTAAAATATCCAGAAATATTTAGAAAACTGCTTTAATTTTAACTTCATAAAGGCAAAAAGCACGTTTTTTCGAGCCGAAAATTTCCAGCAAATATTTTCATCTAAAAAGGAAAAGCAATTTCCGTGATTAGCTATAGAAAAACTACGTGAGGTTCGCCCACAGAAAAAAGACTACGGCTTCATGTGAAGCTCTGTCCGGATTCGGTATTGGTCACGGATTGGGGGATTTTACATTTACGTTTTTTGATTGAGATTTGGAACTTGCTCTGTCAATATTAAGCTTCGATCTCTTCGATAACTTAGTTTGGTTTATATTGAACAAAACTTTGCAACTACCACATATTTTTTTGTATTTTACATTTTTAGTGTTTGTTACATAAGATATTACATAACCAACTAACGGTCCGGTACGTGCTTTGCTACGTATATGACCGCATTAATGACATAACTCAACAAAACAAAAAAAGAAAAAACTGAAAAAAGTTTCAATAATACATGACAGCATAATCCTCATATGCAAAAAATTTCAACTTGACTGAAAAATGCCCATTAACAAAACTATCCGCCATTTTATATGTCAAGTTGTTTGTCAGCGATGAACTCCTAAACAATTTAATCAATTTCAATCAAATTTTCCCACTATGTGCGGTTTGACCTAACTTGAAAGATTTAATAGCTTACTTAACAATTTATCGCAGGCAAAGCCGTGGGTGACAGCTAGTACAGATATAAATATTAAGCTCACTATTAGCAACCAGATCCTTAAATAAATCAGTCAATATCTAACAATAAACTCCATTTGAGTTTCACATTTTTTTCTGAAACGTGCCTTTTCCTACAATATTGGTTGAAAAAGCCCCGACGCTGACCCGACACTTCACTGCATGACAATTGTAGCTAACACTCTGAGCAATAAATCTCTTTTTTCCCCGACATCACATCCAGTGCCACTAGGGATGTGATTACGCTGAACATTCAAGTCGAGTAGTTTTGAATAGTGATGGACTAAGGGCAAGTCATATTGAACCGGCCAATTGACATCAGGATAAAACGTGAACGTTGGAGGAATGTAAAACACGCCTTTCTTCACAAAGGCACTGTTTAGTTTGATTGGATTTTATTTGTAAATCGCTACTTGTACACGCATTTTGTTAAAATAATATCTTGGGGAACATGTACAGGGTGTATTTTATTTTGTTTTAAGAAATTAGGATATGCTTGATAAGTAGTATGGAATATGATTTTTTATTAAATATAGGTAGGTATAAATAATTGTTTTTTTTATATTTTTTATTCAGAAACGTTGCATTTTGTTTTTTCACTATTTTATTTAAATAAATTCATACTAAAATTAAATAGAACTACTAATTAAATTAGTAACGTAATATGTATTATATGTTAAAGTGAAAAGATGTAATTTAATACAAATATATAAAACTAAAAGTATCTTCACGCCCATATCCCCGAAGAGGTAGGCAGAGGTACAACCAAGGCACCCACGACTAGCCGAAGACACTAAGTCCCACAATGTGATAGGTGGCAAGCCTATCGCCAACCGGGCACATTTCTAATCCCGAGCAACATTTTTTTTATTAGAAAATTGGAAAAATCCAATTTTCTTTTTGTTGGCCGACCTGGGATTCGAACCCGGGACCTCATGCATTCAAGTCCAACACCCGGACCGCTAGACCACAAAGGCGAATATATAGTATATATTAAGTATAAAACTACGGTAATAAAAACCGACTTCAAAACTTAAAAGTAAAAAATAGTAAAAATTTAATATTAATAATATACTACTTATTATTTATATATGTTATTTACTAATAGGTTTGAAGTCGGTGCCAAGCCAATTTAATACTTACTTATAATATAATTATTAGCTTAGGGGCTGGCACCGATTTCAATAGCTAGTTAGTTAAGTAATAGGTAGTCTATAATTAATATTAAGACTTTTTTATTTTGTACTTCTTAGTTTTGAAGACGGCTTTTACTAACGTAGTTATTTTTATTTAATACTATATTATACTAAACTAACATCGGGATAGGTGAAAGTAGATAATAAATGCTCATAAAATAAAAACCAAGCTGCCTACCCGAAATAACTTTTTATATGACCAATTCGAAACTAATCCGCATTAAACAAACAAAGAATTACTTAAATCGGTTCAGAAATCAGAGAAATCGGTGTACGTACAAAAATATACCGGCGTAATCGTTCTAATTTTTTAAACTCGGTTAAAAATGAAGCCTTATAAAAGTACACTCCAATTAATTGCCAATGATGGAAAAAATATTATTTAATTTAGCTATATTTTTTCCATATTTTCAGATTAAGGCGCTGTAAATCCTTACGAATATCTAAAACTACATCTTTGAGTACGCATAATATATCAATAACACATAATATTGCAAATATATGATTATTGTTTAAAAAAATATGTTATAAGTTCACATTTTTTTAATTAGGTATGAAAACCAAAACACGATTAAATAAATTTGGCTCTACTGCAAAAAGCGTTAACATACACAAAAACACAATTTTTACGTTCTCACCTCTGCAAGGAATTAATGATATTAGATAAAAAAAAAGTATCTTCACGCCCATATCCCCGAAGAGAAAGGCAGAGGTACAACTAAGGCACCCACGACTAGCCGAAAACACTAAATCCCACAATGTGATAGGTGGCAAGCCTATCGCCAACCGGGCACATTTCCAATCCCGACCAACATTTTTTTATTAGAAGATTGGAAAAATCCAATTTTCTTTTTTTTGGCCGACGCGGAATTCGAACCCAGGACCTCATGAAGTCAAGTCCAACACCCGGACCGCTAGACCACAGAGGCGATATTATTGAATGTTATTAGATTTTATTAGATACTAGCTAGTACCCGCGGTTTTGCTTGCGTGGCAGTTATTTTTTTACTGATATAGCACATACACGCCTAGCTTACATCGACCAATCGCGAGGCTCGGGTTGAATTCCCGACGGGGGCAGGCATTTGTGTGATGAACATTTAGATGTCTGCATTTCCGGGTCTGGGTGTTTATAAAATTTATTCTGGTATATATTTTAGTATTTCTATGTATTAGAATCGTTGACTAACCCATAACACAAGCATATAATTTGCTTACTTTGGGGTTAGATTCAATTTGTGTGACTTGTCCTGAGATATTTATTTATTATTGATACGGACTTTCATGCGAACTTCAAACCCCTATTTCACTCTCTTAAGGGTAGAATTTCCAGAGACGCTTAAATATGTATCTACTCATTTTAATAAGTAGATCAATACTAAACTTTCATGTTTATAACTTAAAAAATGACGATTTAAACGACGATTGACGTTTATAACTTAAATCGTCATTTCACCCCCTTAGGGGAAGAATTTTCAAAATTCCGTCCTTCGTGGGTGTGTACTCAATAAAATAACCCTTCTCACCAAATTTAATGGGTGTAAATCTAACAGTTTTTGCTCAGCGATTATGAATCAGTCAGTCAGTTATTTTATAAAAAAATGTAGTTATTAACCCTATAAATTAAGTGTGAAACTTTCTTTAGCTCGAGGCCTAACATCCCGGCCTCTGGCTGGCAACGCACCATTACCACCTTTGGTGTCTCTAGGTGGCCAGAATTTCTTACCATCAGGAAATCCGTCCGCTTGTTTGCCTTCCAATGTAGTTTTTCTCAGACCATTTTTTTAATGAATTAAAACATGTAATCATTACATTAGCAGGCGCTCACGTTGCGGATGTATCTTTTCAATATTGGTATGGTCTTAAACCTAACCAAACTAAATTTTTTTACTATTCTTGTCTGTCTGTCCGACCGCTATACATCGCATTATATTTTATATATTATTAAGTTTCGTTGAATAAAATAATTAAAATGTTTTCACTGCGACTTATACTTGTTTAATTAGACAAATAACAAAAGCTTATGATTACGAATTATACTTTTAACTTATCGCAAGTAGTAATTACAAAATGCTAACATGAACAGGACGTTAGTCTAAATAAGGTATTTAAATGTTAGCAATTGCTCTGTGCTTGGGTTAAATTTGTAAAACTTCATTCTAAATATACTAATATTAAGAAAACAAAAGACGTGTGGCACTCGGAGACTGCCGCGGTAAAGCTTTTGTATAAGCAGGCATGAGTCACCAGATTGCGGGGCAAATCGAGGGATTACGCATGCGCAGTAACGCCGATACAACCAACGCAGATACAAATAAAGAGATACAAATACTCTTCTATCTTCTTTACTCTACTCTACAAGCGTGATGAAAAAGCCATTAAAAGTTCTGCTATTCATCGATAGATGGCAAAACTAAAAAGTATCACCGCTGTGCCGGTCGGTGAGAGTTATTTTCGTTACGGAATTTCTGGATTCGGTCTCCACGCTCAAGGCCGGCGATAGAAGCTATGCAATAACTTAAAAAGAGACTAATAAAAAAGTACAAATTTTGAGCCAGACTTTACAAATTTAGGCTTAGCGCACATCGTAGCCACGAAAGTCTTAAGACTGTTTTGTCGTTGATGAGCGCGCTGGCATTAACGCAAAAAAGAAATCGACAATCGTTAGTCAGAATTGTCGTTACAGTTTTTGTGGGTATTAGATACTTTTTTGTATGAGAAGTTTTGTTTGAAGTGTGCGCATAACCGTATGTTTTGTGTCCCAATAGTCTTTCTTAAGATTGTCTTGTTTATTAATTTAATCATATATTGTCCGCAAATAACTTTCCTAAACTTTAAAACTAAAAGAGTTGTTCAAAAGGCTGTCGTGACTATAGTATGTGCTACACCTAACCTACTCAACTGCTTACTGACATTTTCATTGTAAACAAAATTCATTAATTTTCCACAACTCGTAGTTCAGTCACGTAGCAGATCCGAATTAGATTTTGTCGAGTCAATTTTCATAATATCGCGAACTAAGCGTTGCAACCTGTCGTACTGCTAGGTATTTGCCACGCATGACGTCAGACACTATTACCCTTAGAACATGCGACGCATTCAGATTTCAGAACGAATCACAGGGAAGCGCTATGTAAAATACTCCTTTCATGTAACAGACATCTATGATTGAACTGATGAATAGTAATAGTTTGGTTAGCGATGTATGTGTGTGTGTGCGTGTAGGTTTTGTATATATTTGTATGCATGTTGAATGGAAGTATATAATGGGAGAGAAAGTTACATGTTCCAGTTCGAGATTTTTTGTATATTTCCTGATATTGGGAACCGATTTCAAAAATCTTATTTTACTTGAAAGAAAGTACTTTTGAGTTGGTACCATACTCCCAAATCTGGATCTGTTAACCACGTCACATAAAAATTTAGATGTTTTTTTTTAATTTAAATGACTGAATGAATAAATTGCATAAAAGTTATGTATCTATATATAAAACTATGTATTGTACCAAGAAAGATATAAAGACATAAATTATTATTCGGAATGAATTTGAACTTACTATTTTTTCGTTTTTTTTTTGTATTGTTTGATGTTTTTATTTAGATGAAGATTCAACATATAATCCAAGATATGTATGATGAAAATCAGATAACTGGAAGCCGCGAGGAACGCCAGCCATTACTATAAACAGAGGTCAATTGTATCACCGATAAAAAAGATCGTAGTTTTTCAAGAAATTTGCTGTCCTGTAATAACTAATGACCTTATCCCGGAAAGATCGGCCCCTTGAGATAAACTTGCCTATTGTGCTTCATTCTCATCTCATGTATGTGTAAATTTTGTCAAAAGAAATTGTTTTTATGATCGAACCTAGAAAGAACTTTAGCCCTTTATTTGAAAGAAAAATAAATCAAATACAATAAGCTTCTGTTGTTATATATATCACTAACTTTTGCTCACGACTGTACATACGATTTTTTTTCAAATAATGAAAGACAAACAAGCAGACGGATTTCCTTATGGTAAGAAATTTACGCCGCCTACAAACATCAAAGATGGCAATGGTGCCTTGATAACCTGACGACAGGATATCAGGCCTCGAGCAATGTAAGTTTACCGGCTACCTTACTCTTCGTACTGAAACACGGCAACGGCAAGCACTGACGTTATAGCGGCAGGAATAGGTAAGGCTGTAGTACAAATCCGGGCAAGTCGCTGCGAAACTCTACCACCTAGTAGAATGTCATGGTATTAGTGACGGTAAGCCTATGCTCGCCTTTTACAAGCTGCCTGGCAGGAAGGCAATAAAATCTATTCTGCCAAAGAGCCCGGACCAATACGGGAGAAAAAAAAAATAGACGATACGATAAAGTTTCTTTTCATAGTTAGTGATCGAACGAAAGATTTGCCATAGCAAAATGTATCCTTCATATAAACACAGACTAGCTACAATTAAAAAAAAATGGTGTAAGTCCGTTTAGTAGTTTTTGCGTAAAAGTGAATACAAAAAGAAATGTCATAATGACAATGTGATGTTCTATTCCAGGGGGTAAATAGACTTTTACAATTGGGCTACACAATTGGCAAATTGGGATTTTTACAAGCAACTTTTAAGTAAATAAAATCGCCTCTGGGGTCTAGTAGTTCAGTTGTTGGACTTGACTGCATGAGGTCAACGGTTTCGAATGAATCCCGGGTCGGACAACAAAGAAGAATATTGGGTTTTTCCAATTTTTTAATAAAAAAATGTTGCCCGGGATAGGATATATCCCCGGTTGGCGATAGGCTTGCCACCTATCACATTGTGGGACTTAGTATCTTCGGCTAGTCGTGGGTACCCTGGTTGTGCCTCTGCCTCTTCGCGGATATGGGCGTGAAGATACTTTTTTTTTAAGTTCCAATTACGTCCTATATAAATCTCCCTACTATAAAAGAGAAATAATGAAACTTTTTGCTGTAATTTTCCATAAATTACTTACTTTTCAATTTTCTAAATTAAAAACAGGCAAAGAATACTAAAGCCTATTAGATATCGTAATTGAAATGTTTATAATATGTAGATTTTTCTCGTGACTGTTCTATTAAATTTAAGATATTAAAAAAATAGAGTGTGATGTTAGTTTTGCGTTGCAGATTCTCCTATTCTAAACGCAAACACTAATATGTTTGACCGCCTCATTGGTCGAGTGGCTAGCGAACACGCCTAACTACACCGACTAACCGCAAGGCTCGGGTTCGATTTCCGACGGGTGCAGGCATTTGTGTGATGAACATTTAGATGTCTGTATTTCCAGGTCTGGGTGTTTATTAAATTTATTCTAGTATCTATTTTATGGTATCTGTGTATTGGTGATTAACACCCATAACACAAGCATATAATTTGCATACTTTGGGGTTGGATTTAATATGTGTAATTTGGCCAGAGATATTTATTTACTTTTTTATTTATTTATTTAGGTTCGAACTAATTTGACACATCTAAATTCTATTTCTTTTGTTTTAGTTTCATTGAAACAGGTAAGTCTTTATACAGGGTTACTTTGAAAAGACGGCCAAATTTAAAATTTTTGTAAAACATTTGTAATATTACTAGTGGTTGCCCGTAGGTCGAAATCGTACCATAACAAATTTTAATATCTTGTTGATAAGAACGCCATCTTCATTTCTCAAGACCAACTACTTTGTTTCCAACTTATTTAGTGCACCATATGTGGTCTTTAATCGTTATCATCAATATATTTGATTGTGTATGTCAAATGCATGGTAGTGTGGATAATGTTTTATTTATTGATTTAATGTACTTTATAAGCATTATTATTGAAAAATATTAGTATTCTGCACTTCTCCTACACATAAACTGTAAATGTGCCAAATTTTATGCTCCTTCATCCGCTTTATAAAAAGGGGTCCAAAGTTTTGGCATTACGTATTAATATATAGATTACCAAATGTAATATTTACTCTTATAAACATTCATTTAAAACAGTCCACAAAAACGCTTCACTTGTCACGATACATTGTACCTAGTACGAGTCATGACGTCACCAGCCTGCGGATGCGACTTAGGTTGGACGGAAACAGTTTTATGCTTTGTTTTCGTTAAAACCATTCGTCTTTTATTTTGCGGGGGCTAAAAATTTGAAATTGTAAATTTTATATTGTAATTGTAAATTTGTAATAGATCGAAAGTGTGATTAATTCCAATTTGTTACTCAAAATTTGCCTGGTTCTTTAAATGTCACCCTGTATATATTAATGAATCTCTATTTTGCGTAGTAATCACTTCATGCGTGAACGGATTGACCAATTTTATCAATTCTTGTATTGATATATTATACTTTACTTAATTAAGAAAAGAAAACCGGGAAAATTGCAGATGAAATGGGAAAAACTATGCTTTAATCCATACAAACTGTTAGTAGTCAATGGTAGTGATTCTGTTGTTCACAAACTTAAATTATTTTAGATGCATGCTATCTTTTCCAAATAAAACAAAAACAAAAGAGATAGAACATTTCAGAGATAATATAAGATTAGTTCGAACATGTCGAATTGTGATGTCTTTAATCAACATTTTCCGAGTGATAAATTAAACGCCTGTAGAAATGTGTACAAACTAGTCTGACTGTACTAAAAGTGTCTTGTCTCTTTCTATTATTCTCGTTGAAAGAAGATAGTGATAATTTAAAATTAGTTTAGTGAGTGTGCAACTAAATTACCACCCATATCAAGAACTACGAAATTCGCTAGGTCAACTAGTCTAAAATCTAAAATAAGTTTAATTAGTGCTCAACAGAATTACTGCCTATGTCACTATCTAGTTTCTTTGTTCTAATACATTCACATGCAAAAAATAATATCGTTTTCTTATTACGTTAAAAAAATATAAGTAAAAACAGTTTCGCATTTATTATATTTAAGTATGTTTGGGAAACCAAATGGTTGACATTCTAAAGATTCTAAAATTATTAAAAAAAAAATTCTAATACAATGAGTTTGAATCAGAATATTTGAATCATAAAATGTTTAAAAAAGTATCTTTACGTCTATATCACCAAAGCTGTAGATTGAGGCAAAACCAGGACACCCACGACTAGTCGAAGACATTAAGTTCCACAATGTGATAATTGCCAAATTAAGCGCCAATACTATCGCCAAGCACATACACAATCCTGGACAACGTTATTTTTGTTAATAAATTGAAAATACACATTCCTTCTTTTTTGTTGCCTGACCAGAGAATCCAACCGGGACCTCAAGCAGTCAAGTGGCGCCGGACCACTATACAATAAAGGCGATTATGTCACAGATGAGATAAAAAGTTTATTTTGCTAAAAACGTTCTGTTTTAGAAAGATAAAAACCTTGGCATGTGTTTTAACAAATTAAAACATCTAAAATCAGGATCTCAAATCAAACA
>NJDC01001650.1:47645-58655 GCA_002245475.1 Calephelis virginiensis | reverse complement strand
GGTTTTCTTCCGAGTGAAAGCCACGGTAGCCCGAACGTTGAAGATCTCGGGCTCCGAAGGTGCCGAAAAGACGGATAGGCTCGCCAGTAAATTAAAGACTGTACTAGCTGAGGTAGCTGAAGTCGTCCGGCCAGTGAAACATGCGGACCTCCGCATCACTGGTCGTGACGATGCCGCAACTACAGAGTCGCTGGTGGCAGCTGTGTGCCGTACGGGGGGCTGCGATTCGTCTCAAGTCAGGGCAGGCGTGATAAGGCGTGATAACAACGGCACTGGCACGATTCGGGTGTCCTGTCCTGTAGCAGCTGCCAAAACCCTGCTCCAGAAGGGTAGGCTCCTGATCGGCTTGAGTTCGGTGAGGGTGGTGGCACTGGAGTCCCAGCCCCTGCGATGTTTCCGGTGTATGATCCCCGGGCATACAAGCCCCCAGTGCCCTGCTACAATTGAGGACGCTAAACGAGTTTCTGATCTGTGCTTCCGATGCGGAAGCACAGGCCATAAAAAGGCCACGTGCGTGAAGCCTAACCCGCATTGTGTGATTTGCGCGAAAGCTGGTAGGCGTTCAGCGCACGTCGTGGGGGGAATAACATGTGTCCAGCCAAAAGTAAAAGCAAGAGCCACGCGTCCGGTCTTGGAATCCCGTGGGCCTTCAGCACTACCTGCTGCCGAGAATGCCGTTGTTCCTGTAGACGAGGCCCTGCCCGCTATCGAGCCTGTCACCTCTCCTGTTGTTGTAGCTCTGCCCGCTGCTTCGACTGAGCCGGTGGAAGTGTCGGATAGGGTCGGACCTTGCAGCCTTCTATACACGAATCTAAACCATTGCACCAGGGCTCAAGATCTGCTCATGCAGAGCCTGTTGCAGTAGAAGATAGACCTGGCAGTGGCCGCTGAGCCATACTGCGTCCCTCTCCGTTCCAACTGGTTGGGGGATGTTGACGGCTCTGTGGCCATAATCAGCAGGGAGGTCGTTGGTTCACCCCTTCTCTTAGCGATTGAGAGGGGGTGAGGCTACCTCTCCTCTGACACCCGTGGAGAGGTGTTGAAGGAATGGGCCGTGACCGTGGGGCTGACGCTTCTAAACAGAGGCTCAGCGCACACGTGTCTGGTGGAATAGAGGGTTCGTCGTCGATCTCTCGTTAGCCAGTCCAGCCCTAGCAGCCCGAATCCGGGCCTGAAGGGTGGAATCGGAGGTGGAGACCCTGTCGGACCACAAATACGTCCGATTTGAGGTCTCCACCTCCCACAGTCGGGGAAGGAGGGACGCGCCGACGTACTTCCGGCGCTGGGCCGTCAGCCATCTTGACCCAACGATCGCCGAGGATGCGGCGATCACCCAGGCTTGGGTCACCACGCCCGCCCGCACGTAGGTGGACGTTGACGCTGCGGCTACCAACTTCCGGGCGGCTCTGACGGTGGTGTGCGATGGCGCAATGCCACGAAAAATGTTCGAAAAAAATTCCGGACCGAGGCATCCCACACGGAGTCGATGGATCCCGGGCTCGTAGGCAGGTGCTAGGGCTTCTGTTTCCCGAGACACCGCCCCAGTTTGCGCATCCGGCGATGGCAGTCCCCACTACAAGGCTAGGCAGGAAGGTGCTAGACCCGGCTTCCATCTCACCGGTGTCGCAAGAGATGGAGGCCGCTGTCGAACGCTTACGGGGCAAGAGAACGGCGCCGGGCCCAGACGGGGCTCCGGGACATCACTCTGGGACCACTTGAGCCACAGCTTCGGGGGCTCTTCGACGGCAGTCTTGTGGAAGAAAGGCCGACTGTGCCTTCTGAGGAAGGAGAATCGCCAACCTGATTCTCCTTCAGGTTACAGGCCCATCGTCCTGCTGGACGACCTTTGTGAAGCTGCTCGAACGCGTGGTAGTGACCCGAATCCCGGAGGCACAGTACGGGTTCAGGGTGAGGCGAGGCTTGGACGCAGGAGTCAGTTCGGGAAGGCGACAAGGCGTTGGCGGTCTCTCTCGACATCGCCAATGCCTTCAACAGTCTGCCGCATGGAACAATACAGGAGGCGCTCCGCTACTATGGGGTGCCCCTGTATCTGCAGGAGCTGTCGACCGACTACCTCCGCGACCGCGAGGTCCTGGTGGAAGAACGCGACGGCATCTTACGCCGCCGCGTCACCTGCGGGTCCACAGGGGTCCGTTCTGGGCCCACTCCTGTGGGACATCGGCTACGACTAGCCAGAGGGAGGGACCTGGGTGAGACGTTGCGGCTGGCGGAGGTGGGAACAATCATCGTCGTCGGCCGCTTACGCTCCCTGGGTCTGGAGGTGAACCTCTCCAAGACTAAGCCCTATTGTTCCATGGGCCTCGGGGGTGACCCCCTCCAAGTACGCGGGTGGTACTGGACGGGGTCCCTGGTCTGGGTTGGGGCCCAAATGAAGTAGTTGGGTCTCATCCTAGGCGGAAGTTGGACTTTCGGCACATTTTGTCCTGCTCGCCCCGAGAGTCCTGGGAGCCGCCGCTGCGTTGAGGAGACTACTGCCCAACGTGGGAGGCGCGAGCGCCAACTGCCGACGGCTGTACTCCGGCGTCGTACGGAGTATGGCCCTTTATGGGGCACCTGTCTGGGCAGACGCCCTTTGTCGCGCCAACAAGACCCTGCTGTAACGTCCGCAGCGGGTCATCGCAACCAGGGCGATACGCGGATACCGGATGGTGTCCTGGACGGCGGCATGCATCCTCGCCGGAGACCCGCCCTTGGAGCTCCAAGCGCGGGCTCTTGCCGTCATATACCTCGCGGTATCGTCGGCGAGGGCGCGCCGGGAGCCCCTGGCGTGGGAGGAAGTGAGGCGCATGCAGAGGAAAGCGTGGGAGACCATGTTGGAGCGGTGGAAGGAGGACCTTGCTCCACCTGTCCCTGGGCAGGCGACGGTGGAGGCAATCCGACCGGTCCTCCGAGGGTGTCTGCAGCAGCGGATGGGTCGCTGACGTTCCGACTTGTGCAGGTGCTCTCCGAGCACGGATGCTTCTTGAAGTATCTGCACAAGATCGCGAGACGGGAGGCGGCCCCCGCCTGCCACGAGTGCGGGGCGCCAGAGGATACGGCGTCCCACAAGCTGGGGGAGTGCGTCTCATTTCAGTCACAGCAGCGTACTCTCACAACGGTCGTAGGAGAGGACCTCGCGCTGCCAAGCGTCGTCAACGCGATGCTTGGTGGTGACAGGTCCTGGAGGGCGGTGGTCTCCTTTTGCGCAGAAGTAATGATGTAAAAGGAGACCGCGGAGCGGGCCCGGGAGGACGATCCCAACTCAGGCCCGCTCCGCCGCAGGCGCACCGGGGGAGCAAGAAGGCGGTTCCGTCACCGTCAAAGCGCTTCCGACGCGGGGCTGCCGAGGGGAGTCGGGGGACTTTCCTCTGCCAGCACGGCTACGCACGCCTGAGGGGCGATTCCAGTGGCCGGAGTCGCTCCTCTTTATATGTGTGGTTGGTGGTGTGGTGGTGGTATTATAGTGTGATTTTTAGTTGGTTCGAGTCCGACATAACCCGCTGTTCTCCCCCGAGAGCAGCAGGTATCCGGGGGGATTTTCCACACTATAAAAAAAATGTCCGGGCTTCCCCTACTGCCAATTCTTAAACAAGCCTTTTTAAAGGAATTTAAAAAAATATATATTTATTTAGCGAGTAAGAGGCGAACACAGGTACGAGTATGTCCATCGTTGATGCCGAACTATCTAACAGTTTTGCAATAGTTTGCCTGGACTGGGATTCACCGCTTCACGTCTTATCCTGCCGACATAAGGTCAGTGTTTGCTATTGCAGTAGTCCGGGTGAATGTAAAGGTTATGGTAGCTGATAAACGTACTCGTGCAACATCCAAGCATTAGGTTGGCGTCAAATTATTAGCCTAGTGGCTGTCCGCATCAAACCTTATCAACGCTTAATCATCACTTTATCGACTCTCGCAAACGGCTCGGCAGACGAGCTGTAACTTTTCAAATGTGCAAGTAAACCTGTGGATGTTGAGTCCTATTTCTTTATTCCTAGGGCCTACAAGTCTAAATGCAAAGGGTTAAATGTACATAGCAAAAGGTTAATACTTTAAATCGCTTCATCACCGCAGTATCTATATATAGAACCATTCGTGAGCGCACAACAACTCACATTTAAGATAACCTCAGAATTTCTAGTAAAAATTATTACAGTTGATATATCAACAACAATGTATCAAAGACGTCCTGCAGGAGACAAAGCTTATTACATCATCAACATATTCTTCACAATGTTGCAATTGTATGCTAGACTTGGCTGACACCACATTTGAACATTACATTTAACTGCTGCATATCGAATGGTGTATTTCCTGATCTAATGAAACAAAGCAAGGTAGTGGCTTGTTGTAAGTCTTTCGCCAGTAATATAGATAACACGCTCCTGTCCCAATGTCTCCCCCTGTACAACAAGCGGAGGGAAAAGGCATGGTGAGGTGTTCTTCTTATGTTATAGATAAAACCTCCAAAATCTAACTAACTCTCATAGCTAGCTACCCGGAAACAATAGATCATCGCCCGTTGGCTACTGAATTTCAAACCGTACTAATTTTTTGAGAATACGAAAGTTTGTCTAATAAAATGTTAAAGATAGATGCTTGAAGTCTTAAGATAAAACATGGAATACTTAGTCGAAACAAAGCATTTACCCCTACCTGATAGGGGTGGAAACTTTCATAAGGACTTAATTATTCATATTTCATTTAGAATAACGTGTCAAAAAAAGGAAACCAACCCTTGTCCTTTTCTACACAAATTGTCGGCTCGTCTATGGCAAAAAAAAACATTTGAAACAATAGAAATGTTTTACTTAAAATATTTTAAACGGAAAATAAAATAAAACATTTCATGTTCTCAAGACGAGCAGAAAATGTCGGATGGCACAATAACTTACATCCAAAAGTCACGTAATTATCTCCCGAGGTTTCACAGTTCCATAACTATTACATTCGATATGATTATATAAACTTTAACTGTTACTTCTCTGGACATTGTAACCTATCTTCTACTGAGCGCAAACATGGCAGCCAAAGTTGTTACATTATTTTGCATTCAGACGTTTATTCAGGTATATTATATATCTAAAAAGTTTAACTAACAGTTTTTTCTTACTTATGAACCTTCTCATAATAATTAGGACAACCAAAAAGCTATAAATATGTAGAGACGTTGTCCTGTCCTAACTATTATTCTTTTTTTTGCATATGAACATTCTCTTGATATTAGGATACATTCTTGAATATAAAAAAAATATATAAATAAATTTTCGCATATGTAATTGAAATCTAAAATTGCTTATGTTAATGAAATATTTTGATTTTGATTTAATAGATTAAAAGCGAAAACTAACAGTTTAATCGGATTTTTTTTGAAATGGCTAATATGTTGCTAATCGCAAAGTTCTTACAACTTCACCGGGCTATGTTAATCAAAACCGATTACGGTAGATGAAAGAGAAAACTTAAATAACTTTTTTTATTCCAGTGCATCTCTGCTCAATGCATTGGTGCAGGTTTCCCGTTAGGGGGTGCGCTCCTCGCTACGCCGCTAGCCGGGGCTCCTCTAGCCGGGGCACCATATGGCACAGCGCTAGGGTACGGTGCGCTAGGTGCGTGCCCCTGGGAAGCGTCAGCGTTGGCTGCCTCACACGGCCCTGGGCTGGCCGTCACCAGCGCCTCCCCCGTCCCGCCTGTCGGCCTCTCAGTCGCCTCTGAAAACGCCATCGAAGGAGCCCTCGCTATTGGCGGCGCCACCCCGTTCCTGGGCGCCATCGGACTCGAGGGTGCCGTGCCCACAGCCGGTGCCGGTGCTGTCTCATACTCCTGTGGTAATGGGGAGGTCGGTATCTTGGCGGAGGACGTTGCCGCTGCTCCCGTGGAGATCGCAGTGGCTCCGCTCGGCTTCGCCGCTGCCCCGCTAGCTGCCCCTCTCAGCTACGCCAGCTCCGTTGGCTTTGGAGCGCTCGGCGCCCCCTATGGGGGCTGCGAAACTATCATATAATTGTCTTTTACTTATATTAATTAGAGAATAAAGTTTTGTGTTAAACCAAGAGAATAAAGATTTTTTTTTATATTATAACATTTAAGTAGGTATACTTAACTACTGTTCTAGATGACGCAGGATTAGTTCGCTGACATTGGCATCATCACACTATAACCCAACAGACGGAGTCTGTCTTCCTTAACGGCCAGCTACTCTTTGAACCTGTCTGTGACGGAGTAAGTCTGTGTGCAGACGGAGCTACATGCCACCTGGCGAGGGATGTAACATAGCTTTTGTCTTCTTGCTTTCTTTCTTTAGTTTTTGGCGTTCACATTAATATTTTGCCATTAGTCGAGTAGAAATTTGCATCAAATTTTATATCAATTTTAATCAATTATAATTAGTCATCAGTTATAAGTCGTCAGAAAGTCATGTCAGGCTCTTGGGTAAAGCGGTAGCTCATGTAATGAGATTTGGCGGCAGCGAGGAAGTACACGATACGCTTATTTCTTCATGATTATTTCATTTGTGCACTTTCCCTGAACAAAATTGTACAAAATGTCACCAAAATTGACTAATTTCACTCAATATCAACACGAAATTCAATAATTATGAAAAAACCTCGACCATCTTTTCTCTCAATGGCGCCAAAACTCCATAGCTTTTGCCATACATTCAATTAACTTTTTTTTTTAATTCGTCAGAATAATCTTTTATTACATGAAAAGAGTTTCGTTGACTATAATCGCGTCATTTCGCTTCCTACGGGGCGCACTAACTAACTAAAAGTTTTTTAAGTTTGAGTAAGACAAACATACATATTTGCGTCCCACTTAAAGGTGAATTCAAGAACATAAAAAAACATTGACTTTTAGATTTTGTAATTTAGCGCAGTCAAACGGCCAAAACCAACTTTGATTTTAATTAATACCCAAAAAGTGGGTGTTTTCGTCACACCATGGGATTCCATCATCACATCCTCACTTTGGACTACCTTGAAGTTTTAAGTAAGCTTTTTAAAATATTAAAAGTTGAAATCGGTTGACAAATGACGGAGAAACCGATTAACGTACCTAGCTAGGTACATAAAAATATAGGAGTCGAAGGTATAACCTCCTCCTTTTACAATCAGTTGAAACATACTTATTTTCTATCATTTTAAAAATACTATATTTAGTTTACAAAAGAAAGCCATAAGGCCACAATAACGACCGCGCAAACCTTCGGCCCAGCATAATACAGCTAACGCCCTACTCTCTCGCTCCCGATCCAAGTTATGACACATGTAGGTACACGGAAATCCAATGTCCCAGATACTTAAAACGATTCACTTTTATTAACAATAAAATATACCTACACAAATATACCTCTATTACATCTTTGTGGAACAGTATGTTGAGTGTTAGTTTCGCACGAATTTACTTTACTACCACGTTTTCGTTTGGATGATCCAATTGTATGGAATAATTTACTTGTTTCGACTATTCACTAGAGGTTTCAATAAGGTACTTACGCGTTTACGTTTTGTAGCCTAACGGCCAATATTAATGATCAATCCTAATCCAAAACTTGCTGTCCAAGATTGATATTTTGATCCATTTTTATGTTATCGCTTGCCAATAACATATCTGTGGACAGGATAAATATGGCAATTAGGTATAGGATATGCCGGCGGATACGCAGCTTTCTAGATTACTTGAAATCCATGTTTATAGAAATATTATTAACATTGGCCGTAAATGTATGGAGTTATTGTCAGCGCCTCTAGCGTGTAGCCTTGAGGAGGCCTACACAAAAATCTTCTAATGTAAGAGAAAAAAAAAATAAAGTATGTCTTGGTAAACAGAATTTATATGGTAACAAAAATTACATGTGAATATTTATATCGACGATACTACAATTACCCGGAGTCGTAGGTCCTGGGAAACCTTATAACTGATATTTTAGAGTGGGTAAAGAGAGAGAGGCCATAACTCTGGGGATTCTCGGTCCTGGGCGCTTCACCCCTCCTGGTGTTCCTTTGTATTGTTCCGGGGTAATAAGCATTAATGCCTCTAAAAGTCAAGCGTGTCTCTCCTGCGTTATATTTATATTCATTCTTCCGAGATGTATGTACCACTAGTTATTGCTGATGATCTTCAAATATTCGGTATTGAAGTTTCCGTTAGACTCCATTTCGAAACCTTTCTCGAGTCTAAAGCTAAGACGGCGACGAAGAAACTTGGGACTACAACTAGGGTGAAACAGTATTTAAAATCGAGACAATTGCTTACATTATATCAAGCAGGGGCCGAAACTGTATGGAATACTGTTGCCATTTGTGGGCTGAATCTACTTCTTTGAAATGATTTGATCGACGTGCAAAATGTCTAATTAAAGACTCCAAACTATGTGACTCCTCACTCCAAGTTGCTTAGCATTCTTAGCATCTTGAGCATCGTCATAGAGTTGCGTGTCTATCGATCTTTTATAGGATACAGTACGGATAATGCGTACAAGTTCTGCATAATTTGATCCCACAGTCTCTATTTTTATTCTGCAACTCAAGATGTACTGCAGGCTACCGCGCTTATATGGTAGATGTTCCCCGTATATGTACACAGAGATTTGAGAGTTCATTTGTTGTTCGTAGGATGGATGTAGGTACCCGGGGAGACCAAGGCTGACATTTCACGATCTGATCAATCGGATATTATCCGAGGGTGGTTTCAAGAGTCTCCGAAACCGGCGTGTTTGTATGAAAAGGGTTATGAATGTGAAGGAAGGAAGACAGGTTTGTCAGGATCGTGAGGTCTGGCACTCGATAGTCTCTGCCTACCCCGTAAGGGACTTAGCGTGAAGATATGTATGTATGTATGTATGTATGTATGTATGTATGTATGTATGTATGTATGTATATATTTGTTGTTCGGACTATGATGACTCGATCGTTACACTAAGCTAAAAATCTTGAAAAAAACTCCCCGGAACACTCCCCATTTTATATGTGATAAAAAGACTGAGAGACCTAACTTCTCTACGTAACGCCTAAGGATCAAAGCAATTAATAATTGCACGGTCATTGACAATACAAAACGCTCTTTGTCGGATGTGGTCATAAGAAATTATTTGGTACTGGGGACCCAGAGTTGAGAACAGTATCTACTCCATATGAGGCCAAAATCGCACTGTGTAAAGTTGTAGGCAAAACTTTAATGACGACTATAGCGTTCTCACTCGTTGCTAATACTTTCTCGCTCTATCTTTCCCGTCTATTTTTATTTTTATTTTTTTAGTATGCAGTTGAGCATTAACATATTATGCCATTACTCAATTTCTTTTCTGATTTCGCAAAATTCGGCTCAAACTATTAAAAATTAGTAAGTTAAAATAACTCACATCAGGGTCTTAGATAGAGAAAAAGCATGTATGTTAGATTGGGTCGTTCGACAAGACACACTTCTTCAATATTTTAATATTTACTTTGAAAATATCTTGTGATAGTAGAAACATAGCAATAAATCTTCGTTATGGATTTGTTTACACATAGTCAACACTAAATTGTTATTGTTTAACGGTCTCGTTGGAAGAGGGATTAGCGTACCCGCCTGACTCAACTGACCAACCGTGAGAGATCGATCCCCGACAGGGGCAGGCATTTCTGTGATGAACATTAAAAGTTTGATTTCTGGGTTTGGGTGGTTATTTTGTTATATTTAATCTGGGAAGTGATTATGTATAAGATACGATAAGATACGATAAGGCCTATAATGTTCTTTTTGAAAAGATTTTCACACACATATGTTTAAACACTTAGTTTTAACACACGCATTTAAAATGAACGTACATGATCTTATACATACATACATACATACATACAAACGCACCCTCGCACACAACAACTCACACATACAAACTCAAATACACACACGCACACGCACACACACACACACGCACACTCACACACACACACACACACACACACACACACACACACACACACACACACATACACACACACACACACAAACATAATTTATTATTGATAATTTGTTTTTATTTTATTATTGTACTTAAGGAAACGTAATTTGAATGCATCATAATGTATAAATATCTACCTGTTCCTGGAGATGGGCGTTAGTAACTGCGACACAGTCGTATGACTATTGCGGTGGCTATCGTACTGCTATCATTTGTAAGTTTGTACCGTTTCAAATAAAGTTTTATTTTTAGTTTTTTTTAGTATTTCAGTTGTCAACTCAAATTGTAAGTGTACATCAAATGACGTCATTTGTGTTTGCTATCTCTATTGTATTTCTGTTGATCACTAGAGATAGCAAATACAAAACACGTCATTTGACAGCGATTTGATGCATACTCATCCATTTTGAGTTTGATAACTGAGTTACATAATCACCCCCCTGGTATCTGTTTGAGCATTTGTTTGTACTAGTATTATTGAATAAACGATAATGCTTAACGATGTAGACCAATTAAAACAACATACGCTGTGGCAATACTGTTTTATCCCCGTGTTAACCCGGGTCTGCTGAGTATAATAGGCCATCTGCTAGATTAAAGCTCACGTTAAACTCTATCATGATTCAGTCTTATAATCATGGTTAAGTCAGTAGACTTCCACAATAGGTCTATAATCTTGGGCGCAGGACAGTGATGCACCTTAAACATCTATGGTCAAGCCACCGTATCCTTATACCATTAGAAGAGCCGTGTTTTCCGTGAGGAATATATTACACAACAGCCGTGTGTTTGTTCAAAAAAAACACAAAAAAAATATTAATCTGCACTTCTTTCAATCCCTATAAAGAAGTTCGAGAAATAAGACATGACTTGGTATAACGATTTATGACTATGTTAAAAAGAACGTATTGATACATACTGAAAAAGTGGCAGCATGGCCTTACGGCCTTAGCCTGTTACAGAAAATGACGAATTAACTTTAAAAAAATTCGAAAAGAGGTTGGCGGGAACGGTCGGAGGGGGAAGGCGCGCTTTTCGAGGGTTCCCTCCAATCTTTAAGCTAAAAA
>NJDC01001650.1:12641-37511 GCA_002245475.1 Calephelis virginiensis | reverse complement strand
ATCTCAGTTGTCAACTCAAACTGTAAAAGTGTACATCAAATGACGTCATTTGTGTTTGCTATCTCTATTGTATTTATGTTGGTCACTGGAGATAGCAAATACAAAACACTTCTTTTGACAGCGATTCGATGTACACTCATCCATTTTGAGTTGGTAACTGAGTTACATAATCACCCCCTTGATTGCTGGATGTGTCCAGACGGGTAAGCACCGTGATAAGAAATAAACACCAATCAATTTAAATACATAATTTATTTCCTATGGTACATATTTGACTGGCTAATTAATAAAATTTCCAACAAATGTACAAGGTAACCAATAATTACCAGATCACTAATAGATATCAACCAATTCCATAGACGTTTTGTGTTATTCCGTGATCTTCACAAAGTTTGTCCCTGGTGGGAACATCACTACACATGGACAAAATTCGCTGCATTGCTTGTAAGAGGTTTTATATATAATATAATACTTCAACGCGGCTAAGGAAAAAATCGCATCATAATTTAACAACTATTTATTTAATAATATTTTTTTTTATTATTATTCGTCGATGTATTCTGTGGACTGGGTGAGTCTTGGCCGAAACCGAGTTTACTTTTACAACGTTTGCTTCTAGACGGCCCCTGTCGTATCTAACTTTGGGGACGTGTGTAATGGGTTTTAATCAACAATACTAATACTTAGAAACGCTTTAATTTTCTTTACTCGTCTTTCATATATTATATTGAAGTGGATCTGGGCCCAGATATACGAACATATAGATAATCGTCACACAAATGCCTGCACCGACGGGAATCAAACCAGTCTTGCGATAGGTCAGTAACGTTAGGTTTGTTCGCTAACCATCCGGCCAATGAGGTGATCAAACATATATATGTTTAGATGTTTTAAATTCCCAGTAGAGGCGCGGACAGTGACGGTCACACCCCTGATTCTGGACGAACTGCTGCATATAATTTTTAGAGCGCTGTATAAGCAAATTGATTTCCTGACACGTACTGGGGTGCGCCTGACATCAGACTCGACTATAGCGAACACGTTCACGGCAACCTTTTAGAAATATAAAGAATTAGTCAGTCCGTCACTATATTTTGTAATTTAGGAAACATTCGAACAAAGTATACTTTGAGATACGTACCCACCAGCGGACAAACGTAGCCGACCCCGGAAACACACTTCTTGTAGACGCACTTCAATCTCAAACTCCATAATCACAAAACACTGATATATAATTTCCTCAATATAAACGTAAAAAATAACTTTTCGCACTTCGTTTTACGCTTTTTTTGAGACAGTTGCTTTCTTATGCAAATAGTGAAATATAATTCGTCAACTCGACTTAAATGTAAAACAACATAAGGACTTGACTGAAAGTCTCCGCCGCAGGCCACACACCTTCCAAAGAGGTGTTCCAAAATGTTACAATAATTAAAATACTTGATTACTGTGGGCACCCGTAGCACTGGCCAATCTGTCGCCAACTGTCGAGAGCGAGTTATAAGTTTCGGCAAACCGATTCTTTCGGAATCGATTTTAATGGAGTTATAATAATACAACATTTATAATTGTTTCGTCTTATTTCCTTCAACAGTGTATTATATTATAGGTACTAATATTTAATGCAACTTTACTGCTTTAGCCGAATTTAGTTTATTAAAATTTAGATCAAAACTCTTAAAGTAAAATCAAATCAACATTAGAACAAAAAAACCAGTTCAAATTTTCATAAATATAGTTGATGTAGTATAATAGAGGCAGTAATGTTACTGTACACGGAAAAAAGGCGTTTACACGCACGAGTCTCGAGTCTGGTATGCAGCTGTGACAAACGGTCGATGTACTAGGGTGCGATTTGTGAATGTTATTTTGTTTTAACAAGTCAAAGTATTTACTTAATACGGCTAAGAACAATAAGCTATATTGTGCTCTTTTGGAGTTGCTAAGGATAGATTTTTATGAAATATGGTCATCATAAACATAACATGAGCAATTTATTTAACATTTACTATACATCAAACGGTTTTTGTTTCACAAAAACACAATATTTACAATAACAAAATTCAAAGAGACACTGTAGACACTGTACCCTGCCGCGTGGCGACGCACCACTGCCTGTAGGTATTTATTTCAAAATCCGAGTCGAGTTAGACTATTGCATAATACATTACCGCGGTATAATGTAAAGTGGTGCTTCTGTATACTGAATATACTATTGTGATCGTTAAACTGATACCAGATTTGATGAGCCAACATCAATGAACCCACCACACCATTAAATAAAACGGTAATATAAAATCCATAAACCCATAATTGGAAACAACTTTTGTATTTTTTCAATCAAATGTTTAAAAAGTCCCAGGCTCGTTCAGGTTCACAGGATAAATTTGAATGTAGTCTCAGACTAATTTTGATTGCAACAAAGATGCATAAGTAGTCTAAATTAGTCCACACAAGAAAATAAATATACAATAAATTTAATTTAGTTTTTATTTATATGGACTAATTTATACAAACAGACAAACATCCAGCCAAGTCCTTCGTACATTTTACCGCAAGTATATAAACAACTGTCTTGCTGTTAATGGTTCACATTAGTGCCTAATATTTATTGTAAGTGCGATGTTGTTCCATTATTTGCATTGTATAGGAGATAGCTAGCGCGCCAGGCTTTACTTATAAGTCCATATCGACACTTCACTTAACGATTGCGCTTTCGTAACTGCCGCCGGCTACCTGCAACAGGACACGATCTTCACTGACTGTGCAACTGGCGTGGCGTGGCGCGCGCCGTGTGTGTGTGTGTGTGTGTGTGTGTGAGAGAGAGAGAGAGAGAGAGAGAGAGAGTCTGTGTGTGTGAGAGAGTGTGTGTGTGCGTGTGTGTGGGTGTGGGTGTGTGAATGTGTTTGGGTGGGTGTGGGTGTGAGCGTCGGTCACCTGGCTAGCTGTCAGTGTCTGGCAGCGAGGTGAACCGGTTCCCGAGCGCGAGCGGCTGGCGCGCGGGGTGGGCTCGGCCCCCGGTGGGGTGTGCGGCGAGCCCCCCCGACGCGGCCGGCCCCCCCGCCGTGCTCCACCCGCCGCCGCGCTTGCCGCCAGCGCCGAGCACCGGGAAGTAGTCGTCGTTGTGTATGTCCGGCGCGTTGCGACCCTGCAAGTAGTAACACGCTCCTAAAACTCTCCCTTGGTAGACACTATGCTCCATACAAACACCCCGAATACATTATTGTGGGTTCAGACGCCGTTCTTGTATCTCTGCTCTTGCACAATATTACTAGAACGAGAATTTATTTTTTATTTTTATACGAACGAAGAGTTACGAACTAAGAATTAGTGAACTCGATTTTTTTTATATAAAAGAGAAGGCAAACGAGCAAGTGGGTCACCTGATGGAAAGTGATCACCTCCGCTCACGGACATCCGCAACACCAGGAGTATCGCAGATGCGTTGCCGACCTTTTAGGAATGAGTACGCACTTTTCTTGAAGGTTCCTAAGTCATAATCGTTTGGGAATGCCGCCCTAGGCAACCGATTCCATAAAGGTGTGATACAGCGTAAAAAATGTCTTTGGAATCGCACAGTTGTAGATCGCCACTAGAGGATTCGATCCGGGCTTCGGGATCCCGGTCATATTTTAGTCCCGAAATTTTCGAGATTTACAGTTTTCTTAAAAAAGTTAATACAAATGCACTTGAAATGAAACGTCCTTATTTTCATTTGACGTGTTGATGGCCATCTTGTATGCACTGCTGATTTTATTTGTATTTGCTGACGACCGGTGCCACAGTATTACGTGTAAAAGCGCTTTACGTCGTGAAGTATTGATATTTTTTTGTTAATTGGTGATAATCAATGAATTTAATAAAAAAATTACAATCATTAATGTGTCTTGAGTCAATATAGATGAAAAATAACGAACATTATTTTCTGTAGTTTTAAGGGGTTATGTTATGTTATCAAGGAATATAAATACTCTTTAGCAAGAGGTTTATATTGTGTATATACCTAAATGTTCTTTTGATTTCAGTTAAATTTTAAGAAGAAAACATTGTCATTATCCAAATAAAGTTTTTATGTCAAACATAAAAAAGATGAAGATGTTTCGTCAGTGTGGTATATTTAATTCAAAACATTAATACCTATAGACATTGATCTCCTTAGCATATAGTCTTTTTTTTAGTATTTCCGAACAAGTTTTAAGAAATTGATTTTTTGTGAGTTTATTGTAAAAAAAAATAAAGATAATAGGCAATTCTGTACTAAGTGTATCAGTTGTAAGTGTGTCAGTTTACCTGAATAAGTATAATTTTGTTTTGTTTTTATAAAGATTTCACTAAATATTTTAAAAAAAAAGACGTACGAAGGTGGAAATCAGCGGCTGGAATTAAACCAAACAATTCCTCAGAGCATTCCCCATGATAGATGCGGTAGAGAACACTGAGTGACCCAACATCTCTACGCAACGCCAAGGAATCAAGCCGATTGGTAATTGCCCGGTTATTGACAATTCGAATTGCTCTACGTTGAATGCGGTCAAACGGGAGGAGCTAATACTGTGGAGCCCCTGCCCAGAGTTGAGAAGAGTGCTCCATATGAGGCCGAATTTGCGCTTTATATAGTTTTAAGCGATGAGTCGGCTTGAAATACTGTCTCGCTTTAATGAGCACAAGTTTTTTAGAGGCTATTTTAGCCTTCTCCACCAGATGACCCCGAAATTGTACATTACTCGAAATGTCAACGCCGAGTATAGCAATGCAGGCTGTGGCAGTAAGAAAAACGCTTTCAAATCGAGGAGATGCGACAAAGGGAGTCTATTTGACCAGCATTGACAGGTTTGGACTCCGAACACACACCGTCGACAACGACCCAGATGCTACGCCCCGTCAAAAAACTAGTGATCCATGTACATAATTTCTCAGAAAGACCGTAAGAAGAAAGTTTCGATAGAAGCGCCTTGTGTCACACCCGATCGAAGGCTTTCGCTATGTCCGAACTGACAGCCAATGCTTCCCCCTTGCTTTCGACTGCTTGCGCCCATCGGTGTGTTAAGTAAACCAAAAGATCACCAGCTGAATAGCTCGTTTGAAACTTTTTTTTATGATGTTGGAAGGCAAACAAGCAAACGGATTTCCTAATGGAAAGAAATTCGCACCGCCTAGAGACACCAAAGGTGGTAATGGTGCGTTGCCAATCTGAGGCCAGGATGTTAGGACTCGAGCAAAAGGAAGTTTACCGGCTACCTTACCCTCCGAACCAGAACACGTCATGGCGTTACGGCGGCAGGAATAGGTAAGGCAGTAGTACGAATCCGGGCGAATCGCTGCTAAACTCTACCACCTAGTCAGATGTCACGGTGTTAGTGACGGTGAGCCTATGCAGGCCTTTTATGAGCTGCCTGGCAAGGAAGGCAGATGGTGTTTTGTCGCAAGACTTCGCTGCCGTGGCCCAGGCCTGGTAGCATTTCCGCTTATGGCTAAGTGCCGTCTTACGACTGAACCAAGGCTGGGATTTGCATCGACGATCGATGGCATCGACAGAGACTTTATAGTTCTCTGGGTGAGAGGTCAGCAGAAGGTCTAACAGTGAAGGCGTATGATCCTACAGCTGGAATTCGCGTGGGCGAAGTCACCAGTTGTGTGAGATCATAGGAAATAACTTTGAAGAATCTTGAACAATTTTCAATGAAACATCAGTACAGTTTTCCGGCACCCGAGTGGAATTTACTTGTGAGAGCGAAATCAGTATTGTTGTAAGTGCCTTTCGCTGCGTGAGCTGCAAGAACTGTATTGGAATCATTGACTAACACCTATAATACAAGCACAAAACTTGCTCACTTTGGGGTAAGATTCAATTTGAGTAACTTGTCCAGGGATATTTTCTTATTGTATTAAATCTTTTAGATATATAACGACTTTTTTTCTGACATAAAAGGTACCTCTTACAAAAATGTTTTGAAATACGTATTTAAAAAAAGGCGGAAAATGCAATCCTTACTTTATTTTACCTCACGGAACGGGTTTCCCATACTTAGAACTAAAACTCAATTTTTTATTTATGGATTTATTATGAACTATGAAGACGATAGGTCTTCAAAAATTATGTTGCGGTTCCTAATATCAGTTCTTTTCTAAACTAAATAGTTTGCGCGAGAGACACTTCCAGTGATTTAATATGTCCTCCTCCCTGTAACTTCTGAAATAAGAGAACAATAAAACTAAAAAAATATATGATGTACATTACTATGTCAACTTCCACTGAAAATTGGATTTAACGCGATCTAGTGATTTTTTTTTTAATAGGAACTGGCGCCTACCACAAGCCCTTAAATCAGGAATGTTTAAATACTACACCGACTTTTCGTACCATAACGTCTGTAAACAAGCTAGGAGAGGTTGGTTAGCAACTTCGAGATGAACACCAAACTCTTTTGGAATTCCTTTCCTCCCTGCTCCCTGCTGTACAGTCTTTGTATTTAGATTGCAAAGCGTGTGTTCAAGTGGACGGCAACATATCGTCTTGGTTTGATGCGAACATTAGCGTCAAGCAGGGTTGTGTTATATTTTATTTAATAATACATTTTAATAATACGTTTTATATTTATCTTGTATTTGGACAAATGCCTTCAAAGATTAGGATCAATTAATGTTGGAATACGTATGAGTGACCAAGTGGTGAACTTGCTTAAAGCACTACTCCATCGAAGCTGCGAACATTGGTCACAGTTATGGAATGTTATTGTAAAAAAAGAGATTTACATTTGAATGCAATGAAAATAAAAGTTATGTGTTTGAAAGAGATGTACCAAAAAGGAATGTAAGAGTTTAAGTTGATGATGTAGTGCTGGAACAAGTGAATAAAATTGTATTGTGCTTTTAGCAGGGATGGACGGTACACCGCGAATGTAGAAAGGAGAGTGTGTACAGGGGATAGTGTGAATGGTGCGCAGGGCAAGCTACCTCAAAGCGAGGCTTTGAGTCAACGTGATATACTCGCTTTTAGACGTTCTAGAATGAAAATATAGTATAATATTACATACTAGGCTACTTTGACAGTTTTTCACTTTTGACTTGGCTGAAACACTACCGCATGACTAGATTACTGCTGCATCTAATTATTTTTTTTGAATGACTATATTGTTTCTAATCTCGCGATTGTTTGCAACTTCACCGAGCTTTTACATCTAATAGTTCCTCGTCCGTCCTACAAAAGGGACGGATCGTAACTGAATGAGACCATCATGTAGTTGTGGTCAACCATCACTGGGCCATCGGGCAGAACCATCGCTGGGCCATTGTGTAGTACGTACATAATATCGATACTCAAATGAACCGTAGTTTATTGACTAGCTAGTAACAATTGCTTAGAATCAATTGGAAGTCCTTATATTTTTACCAGGTTTTGTGCCTTCTACCAATTATTATGTAATATTAAAAAATACTGTAATATAATAATATTCATATTATGTAATACTAAATAGACTATTAATATTTTATTCAATGCGTTTAATTTATGTGAAACTTTGTTACAATTGGTTGTTGTTTACAGAGTTTAACTCCGAAAAGCAAACCTCTTGAATGGTGCTTTTTAAATTAGTATTCCAAGATATTCTTCTCGATCTACCAGGACATTACATTTAATTGTTATATTTAATTCACCGCCTCGTTGGTAGAGTGGCTAGCCTAGTCACCTAACTACATCGGCCAACCGCGAGGCTCGGGTTCGATTCCCAACGGGGGCAGGCATTTGTGTGATGAACATTTAGATGTCTGCATTTCCGGGTCTGGGTGTTTGTTAAATTTATTCTGGTCTCTATTTAAGTATTTCTATGTATTAGTTTCGTTGACTAACACCCATAACACAAGCATATAATTTGCTTACTTTGGGGTTAGATTCAATTTGTGTAACTTGTCCAGGGATATTTATTTCCTTATTTATTATTTATTGACAAGTATTTAAAGTTTTCCTAAAATCGATTACTTCGAATCGATTTCAAGGTAAGTAAAGTAAGTATATTATACTTTCTAGTAATCCATATTTAACATTTGTAAAGTTTTTGCAAGCTACAATTGCAGAATCATTCGATAATTTATTCAAAATCATTTATCATGGCCCCTATAGATATTGTAGTATTCTATATGTCAAGTTCATTTTGTGTTATATATCTGTGCAAATAAATTGTGTTTGATAAAAAGTTTATAATAATTTAATGTGTTGAAAAGGTAAATTCGAAACAGTTTTAAAGTGTTAACCGTTCCGCATAGAGCTAAAGAGTACTCCGAACCATTAATGTTGAATTCAGTGCGTTTGATTGGTGTAAAACTTTGACAAATTTCTCACAAGTGCTGTTTGTTTACATAATAATTGGACTTTTAGAGAAAAACAGACTTGAGATGGTGGTGACTTTCAAAGACTTTATAAAAAAATATTTTAAATTTAGTCACTATATCCATCAGCATGTCTTATGTTAATAAAAACAAGTGGTCGCCCATTGGTCTAAATTAATTAATTTAATTTAATTTTAATATATTTTTGATAAGAACGCCATCTTCATCAGGTAGGTGGTCACTTTGTTTTAAAACTTTATAGTTTGTGCGCCATCAGTGATCTTTTGTCGTTAGTCAATACAGTTTTTTGTGTGTGTCAAATGCGTGGTAGTACATGTAAGGTTTTATTTATTGATATAATGCACTTTACAAGCGTTATTATTGATAAATATTAGCTTTCTCCTACACATAAATTATAAGTGTGTCAAATTTCATACAATATTATGATAATCTATCCCCCAAAAGAGGTGACATCCACCCCAAAGGAAATGCAACGAATGGCATATTTTTAAGTAGGAAAGAGTCTCTGCAGAACCTAAATACATATTATTCCGTCCGTTAAAAATCGGTACTCACCGGCGGGAGGCGGCGCACGCTGTGGTCGGCGAGGCGGTGTCGCGGCGCCACGTAGACGGCCGGCGCCGGCGCCGTCTCCGGGGGCGGCACGGCCGCGGCCGGCGCCGGCGCTTGCTCCGTCTCCACCTGCAAACGTACCACACTCCATCACACCCTTTTCATTACATTACGCGGTACCTAGGCAGAGAGCATCGAGTGCAAATGTCACGATCCTTGCAGGCCTTCTTCACATTCATTACCCTTTTCATACAAACACGACGGTTTCATATATGAACAGACAAAAATTATTTTGGTATATGCTCAGATCAATAAAAAAGTACAAACGTAGACCATCCCATATAATTACAAACAAAAACGTAAAATGAACTGACGCAATGTGTCCGTAACGGACGCGTGTGGGTGTACTGTATACACACGCTAGACTTAGCACACACGCAAAAGGCGGAGGTAAAATATCCAACGTGTATATTTTTGTATATTAGACCACGCATAACTTCCCATAGAATCGCATTATAATTTATCATTAAATCATTCTTTTAAGGGTTTCGTCCGAAGGCCAAAGCCCAAAAAATCAGAACTCTTATAGATTCGTCGTGTCTGTCTGTCCGTCCATACGTCACAACCACTTTTTGGGAAACCACGTTAGTAAGTTTTCTCAACCGAACTTAGTACACCAAAGTATACAAGGTTTTTTGGAACAAGAATTACACACGTATTGATAAACAACATTACGAGGTCTCATAGAGACCACCAACGCATAGATACAGTCAAACCTATTTATTCATAAACGTTAATTAAGAGAATTCTCAATTCAACCACTATGCGTTTGTCATAATCAACGCGTAACTAAAATAGCTCCTCTTACATCGCCTCTGTGGTCTAGCGGTTCAGTTGTTGGACTTGACTGCATGAGGTCCCAGGTTCGTATCCCGGGTCGGGCAACAAAATGAAAATTGGAGTTTTCTAATTTTCTAATTAAAAAAAAATGTTGCTCGGGATAGGATATGTGCCCGGTTGGCTATAGGCTTGCCACCTATCACATTGTGGGACTTAGTATCTTCGGCTAGTCGTGGGTGCCCTGGTTGTGCCTCTGCCTACCTCTTCGTGGATATGGGCGAGTATACAAATAATAAGGAAAAAAAAGAAATTAAAATAAATATCACTTAACTACACCCGTCAATAAAATAGATCTATTTCTACATAACGAGTATTTTTATTTCTTGAAATAGATTATTTCAATTGACCTTACCTTACCTCCTTACCTTAGCGACATTTTTAACATTTGCATTGACGAAGGAACCTTTCCGGACATTATGAAAATTAACAAAGTTATACCCTTTTTAAGTCGGGTGATAAAAAAAATCACACAAATTATAGGCATAGGATTTTAAACTTAAATCGTCGCGAATTAATAACATTTTTAATTATTTATATCGACAAATAAAATAAAAAGAGATCGTGAGTATCCCGTATAAATAATTAAAAATGTTAATTATAGGCATATTACCAGAGTTGAACAAAATTTTTGAAAAAATAATGTACACCCAAATGTTAGCTTATTTTAATATAAACAAATTATTTGCAGAACAACAATACGGTTTCACTCAAGGCTGATCTACAACAGATGCGGCAAGATTAGTTGGTTATATAATGAAAGCGTGGGAGAATTCTTATGACGCAATAGGCATTTTTTGTGATCTATCGAAGGCGTTCGAATGTGTGCACGATCAGACTCTGCTTATTGAACTGGCGTATTATGGTGTACACAACAATACTTTGAGATTAGTAGTCCTATTTGGTGGATGCAATTCAAAAGGTACAAGTCAATAACACCAAATCCACAGATACATATGTAAAATTGAACCACAAGGTTCTATTTTGGGGCCGTTCCTTTTCCTGATATATATAAACGACTTGCCAGCAATTGTTCAAAACCAATGTGAGATATTGTTGTTTGCGGATGATACCTCTTTAATTTTTGACGCAGGTAGACGTGAACCTGATTTTGACGAAGTGAACAACACTTTTTCACTGGTGCTAGAATGGTTTAATGCAAATAGTTTGGTATTAAACGCTAAAAAAACCAAATGTATTAAATTTATGACCGAAAATGTACGACCTATCGATCGACATGATCAAATAACAATAAATAATGCAACATTAGAATTTGTTAATGACACTGTATTTGTGGGCATCGATATTAAAAATCAGTCTGGTCAACATATATTGAATTTAACGAAAAAACTATACTGTATATATAATATATAGCTCAGCTGCATACGCAGTTTTTCTAACTGTGTACGCAGGCAGTTACACCGAAGTCAATACGGCTAGGCTTATTTACTATAGCAATTTTCATAGTAATTTATCATACCATATTATGGTCTCTTACCGCTAGGCCACGGGGACAGGCGGTGCGAACGGCGAAGCGTCTGGCGGGTAGACCATTCGCACTGCACCGTTTGCAGGCCACGGGACAGTCACGTTCGCCACCGCGACCAGTAAGGAAGTTCCATAGTGAAATGTCTTTTTTATCAGAAGACAAACAAGCAGACGCATTTCATGATGGTAAGAAATTCACGCCACCTAGATACACCAAATCTTTGGTGTCTCTAGGTGCGTTGCCAACCTAAGGCCCTGATGAGGCCTAGAACAAAAGTAAGTTTACCTGCTACATTACCCTCCAAACCGGAACACGTCAACGGCAAGCATCGACGTTATGGCGAATACCACTCCGGGCGAGTCGCTGCAAAATTCTACCACCTACACAGATGTCACGGTGTTAGTGACAGTAAGCCTATTATGCTTACCCTTTTCGAGCTGCCTGGCAGGAAGGATTTTATCTATTCTTCAAAGGAGCCCGGACCAACATAGGGAATAGGGTCTTTATCGAAATTATCTCGACATTGCTTACAAGGTAATAGTTTTTTAGTTCAAGACCTAATATTTTGAAGTATTAATATTTAAGATTGTGGAGTACATGGTTAGAATAAGAATCAGGGTATTGATGGAGAATTCTACAAGTAGTACAAGGAATACAGAAACCAGAATAAATCCAGACAAACTTTTTAAATTTTTGACAAGGGATGATTCTATCTCTATACTTTCTTTCCTGTCTAAAGTTATGGAGCATCAGCAATTGTCTCCTTTTCTGCGTTACAACAATCTTCCAAGTCCTTTTCAGTCCGGTTTTCCACCGGGTTACAGTACAGTCACAGCACTTGTTCAGGTTTCTGACGACATTCTCTTTGCAATTGATTCTAAATTTCTCACTGTACTTGCTTTGTTGGATTATAGTAATGCATTCAACTCGGTGGATTTTGATTTGCGGATTGGGATACTTAGTGCTATTAAATTTTTCATCCCCATTTTTAAATTGGTTTGGCTCCTACCTAGGACGCTCACAATTTGTTTCTGTTAATGAAGCTGAATCTGGATGGTGTAATATCGTCGTTGGTGTTCCGCAGGTTGTGTATTACCCGCTTTAATTTTTTCCCTTTTTATTAATACTATAACATCAGTGATCTTATCTAATTTTCATTTATATGCTGATGACTTACAGGTTTACAGTCACTTCAAAGTTATGGATGTGATGGGAGCCTTGCATTCTGTAAACGCTGATTTAGCTGCAATTGGCTATTAGGCTGATTCATTTGGTCTTCTAGTTAATCCACTCAAATCCAAAGCGATTATCATAGGGAGTAGACATATGCTTAAATCTTATGATTACTCCAGCTTGCCTCCAATAGCTTATAACGGATCTGCCCTTTCCTCTAATGTTACCAACTTTGGTGTTATTTTTAGTTCCGACCTATCTTGGGAGGACTACTTTAACTTTGTTAGCAAAAAAATTTATTTCTTTTTACCTTTTAAACCTACCTTTTAAAATCTCCCTTGTTCAAACTCTCATTTTGCCATTCTTGATCATGCTGATTTGAGTTTTCTCAATGCTACAGAAATTCTTTTAAGCTCCAAAATTCTTGTATTCCTCTTATCTTTGGTGTAAGTAAATATTACCATATCTCCATCTTCAGAGCACAACTTAAATGGCTTCCTATCCGTCTTCACATCAATTATCATATACTTTGTCTCCTATCTAAAATTTTGTATAATCCATCAACCCCAACTTATCTTCAGGAGCGTTTTAATTTTTTACACTCCAGTGAATCACTGTGTTGTTCATTTTCCTGTTCTCACTCCAATTGTCACTCAAAGTCCTTTACTTTTGTGCAGTAAAATTATGGAATTCACTCCCTCTGGTCTGTCCCTCTGAGGTCTGCAATCCTCAAAAAGCGCTTGAAAGAATATTACTTAACACTTACATAACAATTTGTGGCTTTCAGGTTTCTTCTTTATATAGATTAATTAATTTTATTTATACTATTTTATGATATTATGTCATTCTTATGACTATTTTTTTTAATTATTATTATTTATTTATTTACTGTGCATGATGTCTTCCACTGTTTCATAAAAGATTCTAATTTTAAGGGTTGGCTGAAATAAATCTGTGGACCTAAAAATAAGCCCACTTTTTGTGCATTTCCGCTTACCACGGTCCATGTTTTATGCCAAAAAATGTGTACAATATTTTTTTTATTTTTATTTTGAAATCATGACAATAACAGTTTCTTCAAATTAGTTAACCTATCCATTGCCATGCTTTACCTTAATCAAAACCCCCCCATCCCCAAGAAGAGGTGGCATCATAGTCCTAAGTAAACCAACAACCAGCCACCAACGTCAATTAAGTCAAATTTGTACTAAAGACTCTGAGGAACTTAGGTTCAATTATTTAATGAAATTCCTTGCCGCTTGGTAAAATTATGCAGTTTAGCCGAATTTCGCCTTTACCTACTGATTGTTCACATTTGACCACACATAGCTTTTAACAAAGTAGACAGATTTCGATCCATTTTTACTGCCTCTGATCTAGTGGTCACATGTTGGCGTTGAGAACTGGAAACTACCGACATTTGAAACTTCTTAGCAACACATTCAACATTTCAAAAAACAAGCCCTCAGCCACGGCAATTCATGCTATATTAATTTACTAGTTTAGCTTGAACTCAAAAATTTTTAAGGTAAGTTCAATATAAGCGTGTTCAAAACATACAGGTTTATTCCAAGGTCCCTTATTCTTCATATTATCAGGTGTCGAATCCTCCATAGCTGTGTCTCGACCTGATTCTGGAGCACCAGCTCCACCTTGAAGCACCTGGATTTTCAACCCTGTATAGTCTTTCACCGGCTCCTCATAGTCTTTCCATTCTTCTTCTTCCTGTAAATAGATTTTTTTTATATTGTTGTTATAGTAATAATAATGATATTAACAAATAATATTTATTTCTGGACAATTGGACAGATAAACCTAATAGTAGGGGAGCCTGTGGTGCTAAAAGTGTAGTAACTCCAGCGTTGTGGGGAAAGTTGTTTTAATTAGGTTAGAATTTGTTATAATATTACATATAATTTACGAATACTTTTACGGAGAACGAAATATATTTGCACAGATAAAAAGTGAATTATGACATTGAAAATGCAGATTTATTGATTGGATCTTTATTTCCAGATAAATACCTAAAATGAGAATATGTAAAAGAATATATTTATAATTTTGCAATCTTTTTGATATTAACTGTTGATTAACAGAAAATAATACAATACCCTTTTAAAAAACAAAAAAATATATCGACTTCAAGTTATCGATTCTAAGGAATAGTTACTTGTGAAGTTTATAAAGTACTACTATATTATAACTTGATGTTCTGGTCACAGAACAAGATTTATTTCAAAATCGATACAAACTATTGTCAGGTGTTTTAGATCATTGTTTTCATTTGGTTTTGCTTCTAATTTGGTTTTACTTTGTGATTTGGATCTTGTTGTTTTCTATATTAACAATAATTTGGGTACTCTTTAAGTTAAGCAACAACCAGGTAAGCAATTTTTTATGTTATGAAATATTTTTAATTACAAAAATAACTTTTTATTTATATTTTAAATGGTGCTTTAATTATTAATTTGAAATGAGTTTCAAAATAAAAAAGAATAACAAGATATTTCATAAAAACAAATGTAAACTTACAGTACATACAGTCTGTTTTTTAAAAACCTAATTATGTAAACAAACAGCACATCATAGAAAAATATTGAAATTTCACACCAATCGTATGCACTGAATACAACATGAATTGTTTGGAGTATTCTTTTGCTCTAAGCAAAATGTTTAACACTAAAATTGTAACATCTTCACCTATGTGGTCTAGCGGTCCAGGTGTTGGACTTGTCTGCATTAGGTCCGGGGTTCAGTTCCCGGGTCGCGCAATAAAAATAATATTTGGTTTTTCCAATTTTCTAATAAAAAAATATTGCTCGGGATTGGGTATGAGCCCGGTTGGCGATAGGCTTGCCACCTATCACATTGTGGGACTCAGTGTCTTCGGCTAATCGTGGGTGCCCTGGTTGTGCATCTGCCAACCTCTTCGGGGATATGGGCATGAAGATTGCTTTTTTTATATTAAATCAAATAAACTTCTTTCACAATTATAATCATAGTAGTACCGGCTTTCTCAGTCTTTCGGTCAGTTTTTTTTTACTTTTCTATACAAAATGTGATGCTATCATACAAACTCGAAAAACCTTTACAAAATATGATACCATATGTTTTTTGTAACAATTATTATTTGCCCAGTACAACCTCAATAGATGCGCACATCTGGCTCGGTACAATGGTTAATGGCTATTAAGTTCGCAAAAGTGAACAATGACGTTTACGAGTTCAGATCCTATTGTAATTTGCTAAAACAAAAACTATAAAACGCAGATAACGCTTTCTTCGCCATTATAATTAAAGTAGTGCCGCCTTTCTTGATCTATAAGTCAGTTTTTTACTTTTCTATACAAAATGTGACGCTATCATAGTATTAAACACAAAAAAGCTTTTCGTAATATTTTTGTAATATGTGTCAGATAGTTATCTAGGAAAATAACAACTACAACAACCAGCGCCAACTGGGCAGACATCCAATCCCAGGCAACGCCATTTCCATTAGAAAACTTTGAGATTTCTAATGGAAACACACACTTTGCACTTTTTTCCTATTGCCCGACTCGGGGATGGAACACGGGACCTCAAGAAGCTAAGTCCGACGCCAAACCGCCAGGCCACAGTCGTAATCAGAAAAAAAACTTCCATTATTTTCTTACTAAATATACACTATCCATTATGTTTTGGCAAGATAGAAGATAAACAAACACACTTTCCCATATATAATATTACTACATACTATGAATATAGTACTACTATGTACTAAATTACTATATTAGTATTGACCAATAAGTATCACATATTCACGGTAGTATGTCATTCTTGTTCATTCGGTCATTTGATGATTCCCAACCCTATTCATTGTCTATGGCTTCCTAATGTCACTGTTCCGCAATTGTTGTTTACCAAACTGGACTACTAAGAAAAAACAGACCTTAGACTATCCTATCGACAATAAGACATTTATCCATTTTCGGACAGCATTTTGAACCACTTTGGATGAACCTGTGATCTTATGTATTCAACACTTAACACTTATAACTAAATAAATATTCCTGGACAAGTTACACATATTGACCCAACCCCAAAGTAAACAAATTATATTATGCTAGTGTTATGGGTATTACTTAATGATACTAAGACATAGACATAGAATAAATTTAATAAACACCCAGACCTGGAAATGTAGACATCTAAATGTTCATCACACAAATGCCTGCCCCCGTCGGGAATTTAGGTAGTAGGGTTTGGGTAGTTAGGCATCTAGCCATTGGCTTTCGCTGTGTCAACTACTTAACAGATTGACTAATTGGGTTGAAATTTTGTATGTGAATTTCCATGGTTTCAGAGACACATATTATGCATACCTAATAAATTTTTCTATACACTTAAATTAAAGTGAATCACCGAAATGTATGTACAATATATTATATTCAGGATTTGCACCTTCATTTTTTGAAATGGATAGATACACCAATTATAAAAAGGAAAGACTTGATTGTTAGTTTGCATTGAACAATATTGATAATCCTTTTACCGTTGGAAGCAAACGTTGTCCCTGATGAACAAAGGCTACTTTTCACTGCGGGACAATGCTTTATACTCACGGAATAATGGGTAAAAGGACACCGTGTAGTAAAAATTATTCTCTGTACTTACCTATTTCAAAAATGACAAACTTTAAACGGCTAACCGAGCGTAATTTATTTAATTTTACATATTTGATGTTATTGGTAGAAAAACAAGAAATGGTAAGAAACACATACTGCCACCAGACCTAAGGCGTGTTTGTAGCTGGGATGTTAACTTATAATGTTATTAAGTTTAAAAGCTGTCAAGGCTATTTTCACTTTAAAAAATGCTATCAAATGAGAAATATTTGTATTCTTGTCTGACAGCTTACAGAATGCAAGCACTGGGTATATAGATCATAACCAACAAAACTACTGCTGGTCACTACTATACAGCAAATTTTAAGGATAGGGATCCACCACACTACCAATTCAACTGTTGCATAAGGACATTTAATTTTGTAACTCACGTCTCGTTTATTAATTTATGCCTTTATTTGAGAATCACAGATTTTGATCTGGTTTTCATTATTTGAAGTAAAAGATTTTGAATCAATCGGAAACTCAAATCAACAAAATCATACTTAATATATATCCAGTAAGAGCCGGACTCTGCACAGACGATACCACGATACGATATTGCTAAATGTTATCATATAGTACCCCAAGAATTAATGAAAATGTCAGTAATTACTTAACCTGTTAGGACACAAGTAGTGGACATTGTTAAACGACTTTTCTCCAAAAACAACATGAAAATCAACCAAACTTGAAAGTAAAAGTAAAAACAAATGCTCCTGAAAATATCCTTATCTAAAACATAGAAGAAAGAAAAAGTAACACCTGCTTTTGACGTAGCATCGTTTCTTAGCAATTTTGAATATATGTACTTACTCCTCCTCTGCCTGCCTCCTCTCCTTCTTGAACAGGGCGTTCTTTTTTTGGCCTGACATCGGGCTTTTGTTTAGTATCCTCCAATTTTTTGGCGAGTTCATCCGCAGTTGCAAACTTTTTTGACTTAGACTTTTTGCGATCCTTCTTTGCAAAAAAGTCATCTAGATCGGCCATTACGAATTTTTATGTCTAAACGTTTAGAATTGATTGACTAATTACAGTAATATTGGAATGAATCGAAAATAAAGGGGAACTATTGTAAGATTCCCCAAAATGATTTTAGTGGCAAGCGTGGCCGACAATTTTTATATGCCAGTGTTGCCAATTTCAAATGTCAAAATAATAACTAATACAGGGTTGCCAACTTGGATTTTGAAAAAGGCGTAGGTCACAATCCGTCACAAGTTACGTAAGTAATTCATAATTCATTTATTGTTCGAATATAGGTACACAGCTAGTTGTTAACAAATTTGGTTTGAGCTCTATACTCTGCCTATAAGGCGTACAATTGTAAAATTAATACAAATAAACTAATTTGCAGTCAGTATAAATAATGAATTGATTTAATATAATTAAAATGAATATCTTAGAATTTAAGTAAGTAGATTTAGTAGTTTATGTTACAGTTGAAAAGTTCGTAGATCTACGTATTTTATAGTACGCTTTTAATAGATCGATCTTTATGTACGTAACGAATCTTTTAACGTAATTTCCATCGATATAAAGATATCGGGTAATATTTTTGCAATAATTCCTTGACTGTAACTTGTATTTATATTTATTTATCGAATCCAAATTTAAAGATTGGTAGTACGCCAAGTTAATTAGTCTTATTTAATTTTTGACTTCCCATTGCAAGTATACAAGCTTTCCTTTATTTACAAATATTTTCCCTTTTTAGTTCGACATCCAACAAGGTTTTTTTGATATATTATATATTACTTTTTTCTGCCAACATTTACCATTATTGAGGTTAAAATCAAAAAAAGTCAGGGAATTTTGGCGCCATCGTAAAAGAAGATGGTCGTATTTTTTTCGTAGTTAGGTATTGAATTTTGTGTAAATTAGAAGTAAAATTAGTTAATTCAGGTAGGAATTAGTTTAATTTTGTTAAGATAATGTGCTCAATTGAAATGTTTATGAAAAAATAGTATATTGTGTATTTCCGCAAAATGTCACTGATTTAGCTTGAGTAAGGAGGCCACCGCTTTACTCAAGACTCTGACTTGACTTTATATAGGTAGTGACTTATGCCTGTTAATAAAACTTAATTAACGTATACGGAACTCTATATACTATACGGCAGCATAGCCTAAAAGTAACTTTAGCCGGCCCCAGAAAGGGGTATATTAACTAATAAAAATGATTTTTGGCGCCATCGTGAAAGAAGATGGTCGTAATTTTTTCATAATTATTGAATTTCATGTTTATGTTGAGTTAAATTAGTTAATTTAGGTGGGAATTAGATTGATTTTGTTCATTGAAAATGCACAAATGAAATAATCATGAAGAAATGAGTGTATCGTGTATTACCTCGCTGCCGCCAAATCTCGCTAGATGAGCTTGAGTAACGAAGCCACCACTTTACTCAAGACCTTGACATGACTTTGTAAATAGTGATCAATAGGTAACTGAAATAAAGTCTTAATTAATACAGAAGTCATGGTAGCATGACCTAACGGCCGTAACCGGGCCTAGAGAGGGGAAAATTTACTTTTAACTAATAAAAATAATAACATTAAGAGAAAGTCATGTTAGGGTCTTGGGTCACACCCAAGGTGATACCCCCACCAAGCGTACTTGCTAAAGTACACCCGCGCGCAAACTCGCAAAATCCTATAAATAGAGCGAGTCGCATGCACGCGCGCGCGCCCCTCAAGCGGCGGCCCCAGGCATACCCGGACCGTCCACTGCATCCTCCGTTCCAGGGCCCACCTTAATGGCCCCTGCCAACAACCCCCCGCCCCGTGGCTCCTCCACATCTAAACGGAGGAGGAAGCGGGGCAAAAAGTCCCGCCAGACATCAGTCGCCCCACTTCCGGCAACACAGCCGAATCATCCGTCAACTACCGCCCCCGCCTCCAAACCAGGGGCCACCCAAACCTCCGAGCCGGTCAAAACGCACTCGCCCCAAATAGTAACGGGTGGCGTACCGACCGGCTCCGGAGGCACCAGAACTATTCTAGATACAACTTTGGAACTCTTGATTGAAATACTTACCACCATTCGGGCGGGACGTGACCCTGTGCCCGTAATCCTTAGAGGTATTGTCAATCTCCATTCTAATTATGGATAGGCATCCTCTAAGGATAATGCAGTGGAACGCCTACGGTCTTAAGGGTAAGGCCGCCCTCTTCCGCAATCTCCTCAGGGAACAGAACATCGACGTGGCGCTGGTCTGCGAGACTCTCTTGGGCCCAGCTGACNACAAATTAACGGAGAAACATAATATGTAAACTTCAAGAAATTAAAACTAAAGACGTATTAAAGGACTCAAATAAGCTTTGTCTTAGTGAAGGAAATGACTTTTAAAAAGTCCCCTTTTTAGACAATATGTTAAGAAACTGAAGAAATGAATTTAAAATTTTAATATGAAAAAGAATTTATTATTACGGAGGATGTGGCAGCATTGCCTAAAGGTCTTAGCCGGCCCCAGAAAGGGGCAAATTAACTTAAAAAAAAATATGACGCAAAAATAAATTTTATTTTAATTATATTTTATGATTTTTAATTATTGTTGCATGCTATTTATGTATGTATTCGTTGTGTTATTATTTGTTATTTTTGGATTGTTACGCCAAAGAATTATAACTTCTTACGTGCGTACATGAGTACACCTACTCCTTTTTTATTTTAGATGATGTAAGAGTTTAGCCAGTACTGAAACAAGTATTATAATGAAGCAAATATTCGGTTGTCGTTAGATAACGCCTAGACCGTACAGATAAATTTGTTAAAATGTTCGATATAGGTACATCAATTTTTCAACGTAATATGAAGTACGTAGTAAGTAGTAAGTAGGTAGGTATTTAACCTAAAGTATTTTCACGCCGACGCTTCATTTATGTAGGATTTCGCCTAAGGTGTTGATAAATATAAGTGTTACTATAATTATTTTGTAAGATTTTCGCGTTTTTCTCATATATGATCATTTTATTGGGTTGATGGTGCTGCTCGTGTTGATGTTGGTTAATGACAAATGTATTGTTTAACTAGCAAATCCGAGGGCCCTCGGCCAACTGGCAAAACAGGCACTGACATTCAACATTCCTTTGTTCCATTTTTATCGTTTACAAATTAATAATAAAAAAATGTTGCAAGCGCTCTTTGAATGAAAAACCCGAACCTGAGTAATTAATCCAGAGAACCCTGCGTCCTCAATCTTTAACATCTTCACACACCCGTCATTAGAAACACCATACAATTAAAAAAGAGAATTTAAGAGCCCCTCATCGACGATACATCCCAATAGACGCCGCATATAAGGCAACACGATTCTGTCAACACATAAGTGTAATTGTTCTAATGTAGCTTATTAGGTACCTAAAAAAATACGGACAGTATCGACCAGGTTTATGACCCGTAAACATTGTAGCGTCATAGTATAAGAAATAAAAAAAATAGAAATAATAATATATAATAATAATATTTTTTTTTTAGAAATAATAATTATAATTAAATGATGATCATAATTATAGTATGTAATAGGTATGGATAGGATTTCATGCAATCATAATTATTATTGAGGATACGAAGTACGAGTGTAACTTATTTTAGTTTTCCTTATTAAAGTTTTCCTTAAAAACTTATTTTAAGGGTCAATTCAGACTAAACTTGTCAATTTTAAAAGGCATTAAATATTAATGTTATCCTGTACGAAGAAATCGAGTGTGGATTTGGTAACGGCATAAAACGGAACTTTAGTGCATTCGTCACGTAGGTACAGTATAAGTCCACCTCCTCCGTCCGTCCGTCCACACATTTGAAACTTGGTCGGTAAATATATTCTGTGTTTTGCGGTTTTTATTATGCGGCTCTACGCCTTCGTGAAATTGAAATTTAAGAAAATATGATTGTTACTAGTTGTTACCTACGGCGTCGTCCGCTAAATTTAGTTGTTTTATACCTATTTAGCTCTCCAACGGTACCCGTCCTTCTCCAAAGTTTTTTCTACTTTTTTAATATCAAAATCACTTAAGCAGTTTAGGCGTGTAAACGTAACATACACTTTCACTTTTCTGATTTTACCTCAGGCATAGATTTAGGAACCTCAGGTAAGTAGAAACGTCACGGCCTTTTTTGAAAATTTAGAAATACACATCGTCTCTAGGTTCCAACCGTCCGGCGTCGGAAATGACTTCTTGAGGCCCTGGGTTCGATTCTGCGGCAACAAAAAAAGGAATAGGAAATGTGTAGTTTTAATTTTCTAGTAAAAATGACGCTGCCACTTGCCTGGTTGGCTTGCCACCTAACACATTTTGAGAGTCGTGCCTCTGCCTAACTCTTCAGAGATATGGGCGTGAAGACATTTTTTTAGAAACACCATTTAGAAAATATAGCAACAATTTTTTGAGCATTGAAAGATGACGAAAAATCATTCAGGTCAAAATTAATTTATTCAGATAAATTGACATTAAATGAACGGAGTTCTCCAGGGGAAAAGTGGCATGAGCGATCACTCTAGGTCAGAATTGAAGTTCGTAGGATCGTTTCAGGAGAGAGAGAGTTTTTTTATTCTGACTCAACATCATTTTTATCCTCTGTCTCATTGCTGCGCAAAAGTCGCAGCCGTTTTACTGCCGAGAAAGTTGAGATCTTTTTCTCGGTATGTTTTGCTGTGCTTAATCGGACATTTTTGGGTTCGCTCTGTAATCAAACAATCCGTAAAATGTACTAGTACACCTTATTAGTACTATTAGCACCTACCTATTAGCACTCTGGTGCAAAACCATGAAACTTCAGTACGCTACCTCCTAGTACGGCCACTTCATAATTTACCTCAGCCAGTTAAAATAGTATTACTTATGAGATAAAATATGATTTTCAAACTTATACATAATTTAATTCAATATTATGTATACGTATATATCGATTTTCCTTCTACCATTATTGCCTCTGTTAAACTTACACCTTTTTCGAAAACAGCTCAACTTCTTCACAATGTTGTTCTGTAATTTATATTAACTGAGAAACTAAAATAAACCTAAAGTCGCAAACAAGTTAAAACGTGTTTTACTAAACTAATATCTATTTAATCTACCACAAACTGCAAATCATCCAAAGAAAGAAACTGTTTACACTTTACAGTACAATTATTGAATACTACAGGTCAAGCGCTGAATGAAATAAAGTGTCTATAGTCTATTCGCGTTAAGGAAATAGTGACTCATCGCTGTCAAGCAGTCAAAATTAGAAAGTCGTGTTCACATGGACCAGTTGAAATGTGCCCTTCAAACGTCTATTCGCGTTAAGAATGTTAAAATGAGGTTTTGATAAACTTATTCTTTTTAAAATATCAACCTTGTCATATATTGTTTTTTGTTAATTTTCTCTTGTGTCAATAAAAAAAATATTACATCTAATAAAATATGTTTATTTTTTTTCTGAGACCTTAAAAAAGTAAATAGTGAGTCATCATTGTCACGCAGCTAGCCACGCCCCTAAATTAGAACGTCGTGTTCACTAGTTGAAGTGTATCCTCCAGACAGTACAAACCTGTTTTTTGCCAATTAAAAAAAACTGGTTCAAAAATATCATACCAAAACTTGAACCGGGAAGTGTTGTCAACATGGATAACGCACCTTATCACTCAGTTGAATCTGAGAAAATACCAACACCTCAATGGAATACGCATCAAATAATAGACTGGCTTCAAAATTAAGGTGTACCCCAGTATAAATAGGCCTTTCCTTGCAGTTGCACTGATACGTCACTATTTTCTTAACGCGAATAAACTGCAATAATATCACACAAAACATTTAACAGTTCAGCGTTTAAACGCGGTCTGATTCCATTCAATAGTGTAGTGTGATAAAATAGCAAATCAAGCGCTAAATTAAATAAAGTGTCTATTAATATCACACAGAACAGTTAAGGGTTTAAGCGCTTTATGATTCTACTCAAGTTTATTGTGATAAAATAGCAAATAAAGCGCTGAATGAAATAAAGGCGTCTAATAATAAATACAAAGTTTTACACTTGTCGTAGCTTTAAAGCGCTGGCGATGGAATGTTGCGTTATAGCTATCCGTTTTACGAATTTTTGTCTCACGAATCTGACGCGAGTTTAGAAGTTTTTACCCATTCCAAGTGCGCAACGCCGCTAAAGAAGTTTTCACTTCTAAAAGTGTAAAATATTATTTTTGAATGGAAACAAATATTTGGAAAACTAATTACTAAAAATTAACTACTATACGGTACTAAAATACTACAAAATCAAATAATGTAGGCAATTGGCCAGAAGCGTGCACGTCGCGATCCCTGCCAGTCCATTGGACTGCAATTCTGGCTCGAAAAAGTACCGCAGAGCGGGTTAGGGCGTTCTCTGGAGGCGACGCGTACCGATCCGCCCTCGTCGGTACGAAAATGGGTGGAGCCGCCACCCATCACGCCAGGCCCGTTAAAGGCGAACCGAGGAGTGGAGAGTGTCAAATAGGCACGTGGAATGTGAGAGGGAGAATGGAAGCGAAGATGAATGAATTGATTGATGTAATGGATGAGAGATGCCTGGATTTACTGTGTGTAACGGAGACTAAGCGAAAAGGTAGTGATACTTTTGATCTCCCCGGTGGCAGGTTGGCTCTTTGGTCTGGTGTACCACAGAGCGATCACGCTAGCACTGGGGTAGATATTATTTTATCGTCTCGCTTAGCCTCAGGCCTGAAAGAGTATGGTTTGATTGGTCCGAGACTGCTCTGGGTCCGTATTAAACTAGGGGTCACGCGAGTTTTTGTGGTAG
>NJDC01001650.1:0-11868 GCA_002245475.1 Calephelis virginiensis | reverse complement strand
GACTCGCTTTGCATAATTCTGTGCTTATTCCAACGTCATTGTATGGAAGCGAGAGTTGGGTATGTCAGAAAGAGCATGAAAGTAGGATAAATGCGGTCGAAATGAGAGCATTACGGAAAATCTGTAAGCAGTGAGATCCGAGAAAGAGTGGGATTGAAAGAAAGTGTTGGTGTTAAAATGCGAAAGGCTCCGCTGGTTCGGTCATGTGAAAAGAGTGACAGATGAAAGATTGACAAAGCAGATATACAATACGAATGTGGATGGATGTAGGTACCCGGGGAGACCAAGGCTGACATTTCACGATCAGATCAATCGGGTATTATCCGAGAGTGGTGTCAAGAGTCTCCGTGCGTGTTTGTGTGAAAAGGGTTATGACTGTGAAGGAAGCAAGACAGGTTTGTCAGGATTGAGAGGTCTGGCACTCGATACTCTCTGCCTACAACGTAAGGGACTTGGCGTGAAGATATGTATGTATGTATGTATGTATGTATGTAAATAATGTATCTATTTAGATAAGGAAATTAAAAACATAGGCAAACTGAAACAAAATTTACTAATCTAAAAAGTATTCTGGAAAGAATTTACACAACGGAAACTCTCAATAGGAAAAAATCCATCGATTATGAAATATTCTTCATTAGTGTGGTTATATATATATAACCTATAGGTAGCTTTTCTCGATAAATGGGCTACCTAACACTAAAAGAATTTATCAAATCGAACAAATAGTTCCTGAGAATGGTGCGTTCAAGTAACTACACAAACAAACTTTTTAGCTTTTTAATATTGTATTTAGTATAGATAAAATAATAAAGAGGATCTTAGGCAAGCAATGGCAACAACTGTCCACTCTATGGCATCTTGGTTAAACACTAATAATTAAACTGTTAACCTATCCAAAACTAAATTACTTCCGCTTACTAACTAGCTATAGCAAATAATCAGTTTGCTAACTATAAAAAATAATATAGTGATGTAAAAATATTCGGTAAAATTAAGTATGTATTACTTTTTTTCTTATGTATTATTATTTCTCACTTAATTTAGAAAAGATTTCTTTCTATTTTCTAAACGCTTCAAATTATTGGCATTAATTTGCTTTCGAACGGACATATTATGCAGTCTGAATTTACCCTAAATTCAGAACAACACCTACGACCTCGAGATATACCGAATCCATACGACGTGCGCTTATTGCTTATCAGTAAGTTCCTGACGCCAGTCGTATTTAAACTGGTTAGCAATCAATATCTTATCTAATCTTCGATTATTTGAGTTTCGAAGGATTGTTGGTCAGAGAGATTTTTAAGTACTAAGTAGTAGTAGAATAAAATAAAAATGTTGGGTCCGATCGCACGCTCAACGCTTTTGGGAAGAAGTTACATGAGGAATTTCGTGCGAAATGGATCTCACGGAGGAGTTCCTGGGGAGGTAAGCTTACTTATTACGTAACTTTTTTCATCAGTACTGGGGGCAGCTACCATAAGCTTTGACGAAGCAGTCTTTTCGAAGGAAAGTTTTTCTGCATTTTTTTTTATTCGATAAACATTTTTATACTTAGTTAGTCATTTTCGTCGTCACATTAATTCATACCAACGTCTCATGTAAAGTGGCGGCACCTTTATTGAGCTGAGTTATCAATAAAACCGCTATAACAGCAAGGAGAAAATACACGATACACTAATTTCTTTTTGTCACTTTAGCAAAACAAAATTGTACTTACACAAAAAATGAAATCGTAAGAAAAGGTTTTGTGAATGGTAAATAACTGTATATACGAGTATTACTTGTCAAGTACATACTAAAGACCCTGACTACTATCATTTGTTTTAATTTTTTGCCACACTTCCACTACCAATGTAAAACACCCGTATGTTAAAATCACGTTTTAAGTAAATAGTCTAAACAAATTCATCTGTCCCCAACGCAACATTTGTGAGTTAGTGATTTACAGTGGATATATTACCGAATTCGAAGTACAAAAAATACAGTCCACTTTACCCCATGTTTGAGACCAGCGAACATTGTTTCGCCTACATTAACAGTTTTGTGTTATAGTATTACCGCCTTATATTATTTCTTTTTTAAGATGGCCAAATATGATAAATGCTGGCTGTCAAAATCGGCGTTATGGTTCGAAATGAATGAATGATAAGTTACAAAAATGTCATCATGTAGCAGAATTGTAAAACTATCCTGCAACAAGGGTGTTTAGGGACGTCGTGATACGAAAAGTCGATGAAGTATTACAAACATTCCTGTTTTAAGGGCTAATGGTAGACCCCCAGGATCTCTCGAAATAATCTCTACTATGTTCGCCACCAAGTTGGTTCCAAAACTCTTTGAGGGTCAACAGTTTTCCTTGACGTAAGGCCGTTCCCAATAGCCTCATTATATGTTGTCACTGTAACACTATTGCGGTTTTCCTATTTGGAAGGTAGGAAACATGGTCAATTGGTGTCTTTTTCAGTAACTGAATCGTGAGTATTCCCGTTTCTACCGTCCGGAAATCCATTTTCATGTTGATCTTTCAACATTTTCAATTTATTGAAAAAGATAATGAGCCTGAGTTGCAATTCAGATTTGCAGAACAAACATTAGCGTTTTAACAGCAAAATGGGTATCCATTTACCTACCTTTAATTAGGTACAAACGTGCTTGAGACATATCTACCAAATATAAGGAGTCTTATTCGTTGGGCGCGTAACCCCAGCGCCATCTACCGATACAACTTACGGTGGCTCTTCTGAGAAAATAAACATGTATTGGATGTTAAATAGTTATTGAAAAAATAAAATCAACTTGAAAAAAAATAATTTTTCAATGTGAAATGTGATATATTACACAGAGTGAATATTAATTTTTTTTTCCGTGGGTAAGCTAAAAACAGTAAGTAAAATAAATACAACAACTAAAACAAGTGCGAGTTTTTACAGGAAAAACATTATTAATCCATTGGAATGATTATATTTTAATAAATAAGATGTTATACTTAATATTGTTCAATATAGGTATACAAATATTAATATTATATAAAACCCAAAGCTTTATTACGTGTTACTTAATGTTTAAAATTATTCATTAATGTTTGTTTACGTTTAAGAATATTTATTTACATATTTTATTCAATTACAATATTAGTAGACACATGGACCAAAAAAATGAATAATTTAATAAATTCATTAAAAAACATCAATTATTTTGTACAATTAATTATATTCTCAATTTTTTGTTGGAAATTATAGATGGTTGTATATTTACCAAAACACAGCATGTATGTATGATGTCATCTACACAATGAAAAAGATTTTAAGGAAATTTATTTAATACTTGATAAAGTCTTAATCGTTGCATTATCCGTTCAACATGAATTCTTACTTTTGCTATGCTGTAAGAGTCTTGAGTCTCTTGTATTGTAAATTCAAACTTTTCTCTAAAAAAGGTGGCATAACCATTTTTAATTTTTTGCCACTTGCATCGATAACTGTTTTAATTTCCGGAAAAACTTTATCAGCCAAAACAATGTCACCATCTTCTAGAAGGTCCAATAAACCTGATTCAATTGTCGTTTGAGAGTCAGATTTACGACCACCAGCAACTTTTGATTTCAAGCAAATAAGTCCTCCTGGGGGCTAATTCTGTAACTCAGTTTCCAACTCAAAATGGAAAAGTGTACCTCAAATAGCTGTCAAATAACGAGTTTTGTAATGGCTAGCTTCAGTGACCAACCAAAATGACGTCATGTATTTGTTCGCCACCGAGTGGACAAAATAAGCCACTTTCAAACAATTTGACAGATAATACTGTATCGATAAACACAAATTGGCATTTGCTACGAAAAGTGGACACAAAATAGTTGGGAACTAAAGACGTAAAGAACTTTTTTAAAGCAACTTTGAAATACCAGTGTTTTGAAGATTTTAAGTGGTGAGCACTATTACCCAGTCGTGTTCAGAAGGTAAACAAATATACGAGAAACGTTTAGTGATTCGGGAATGTATTTTAGAAGCTTTCTATTAAGATAAATGCTTATAGATTAGATTTATTTTGTTACCTATTTAAAATTTTTACAATTTCTTAATTAGTAGAATTAGTTAAAAAAATTTGTGTATAAGAAATATAAGAAAAACTTTCCTGAGAAGTGAGAATAGAGAGAAATGAGAAACTGTTAGCTGCAAGAGTTGTCTTAATTGTTTATAGTAATTTTGCTTTTAATAAAACTGAATATTGTCAAGTTTCCAGTAATTCTCAAAACCGTTTACTCATAGTTAAGTTAAAGGTGAGTGGTAACACGGCTTCAAAACCTAATTTAATTTAAGCTCAAAACAGAATTTATGTAGGTACCTACCTATTTAAGAACCTTAATAGTCTTTCAAATATCTTTTTTAAATACTTTTCTCACATTGTTAAGATTCATGAAACTGAATGTTAGGGTGATTATGTTTATTTTAGTACATACCTAGTCAACAATATTTTACTTATGAGTCATCACATCACAGAAGTAAATTTAAATTACATACGTTAATTTTTAACACAAAGTAAACAGAAAAATGAGAAAAAGATATGTACCTACTTACTTATTATTAGTTTATTTAACCCTTAGCATTTTGTTTCAAATTTTTTTACCAGTGCAGTTGTGTAATTACTTAGATGCCGCTAATTTAATTATCCTACTATAATTTATCATTTAACACCTACAGGAAGCCTATTTGACTGATTCGGAATGATTTTTCGTCTAATCTCTAAACTTCCATAGAAAAGTAGGAAGGCAGAGAGTCTTCAGATCCGTTTTTAGGTAGTTAATAAAAATGTTGATGCACTAAAGACTCAAGTACCACTTATATGGTTGATTTAACCATTTTAGATTTTCTTAATCTGATTTATTGTTGAGTACTAGGTAAGTATGTGTTTTTGAAACTAGAGGTGTAACTAAGTACTCTATTCATAAAAGGTAGTAGGTACTTATTTTTGTGTTATTTCTAGGTGTTAAGTGCCCATAGTTGATTCATCAACTATTTTAGGTTTTCTTTTTAATGCGGCCACGATGAGAGTTTGCAAAAGCTTTCATAATGTTTGAATATTTCAATATGCCGATGATTTTGTTTTATTCACAAGTGGGAGACATTTGGGTTCTGTTGTACTAGAGTTAAAAGTTAATGGAAGTAATTTAATCAATGTGTTTAGTAGTTTAGGTCTTTCTATATCACCAGCAAAAAGCAAAGTCTGTGTCTTCAGAAAATGGGGTTGTAGAACATTATTTGATTTTGTATTAGATAATCAATCGATCCCGATGGTGAAAGATATAAAATATCTGGGCCTGTGGTTGGATAGTGCTCTGAGGTGGAGGAAAAATATAGACGAGATAGCTAAAAAGGTTTCAAAACATGTAAATATTTTAAAAGTTTTAGCAGGCCCCGGGTGGGGAGTCCACCAAAAGCACTTAAGACGGCTGTATATTTCGCTCATCCGTAGTAGATTTGATTTTGCTAGTTTTTTTATATGATAATGCTGCTAAAAGCAGTTTAATTAAGTTTGACAGATTGCAAAATCAAGCTCTAAGAGTTATTGGACGTTACATCCGTAGCACTCCAATTCACGCAATGGAAAATGATCTCGGCCTTTGTATGGTCGGAGAAAATATTTGTCATGTAAATATTGGTTGAAATCATGATCATTTAAACATAACTTACCGAATGTTGCATTAGACAATTTGAACTTACTTAGCATATCTAGATAGGTGCTGGAACAATAAAAAATTGCCCTTACTTACCCGTACCCACATTTAATTGGGTTCTTTAGACATGCAAAGTTGTGAAAGGCTAGAAATGTTCACTTAGGAACCTGGGTAAGCAAGATTCATGCACGGAAATTTATTTTTGATTCCATTCCTTCTGTCATTCGAGCGAATAATACCTATCGTAGTCGCGATCTTGCATCAATTTGTTCCCAGTTCATTGTTAACGAATATGGAAATTACCACAAAATTTTTACCGATGACTCTAAAATGAAAAATGGTGGTGGGGCGGCTTTTTTTGATCCATTACTTGAATGCAGCGCTAGGTTTAGAGTCGATTCTGATATATCTATTATGCACATAGAGCTGATTGCTATCGCGGAAGCTGTGGCATATATTCAATCGGTTAATTTCGAAAGGTTTGTCATCTTTACCGATTCAAAAAGCTCATTGCAACATTTGGCTCGGTGTACCTCTCAAAGGAGAGGAATCCCGATTGCCTACCAAATACTGGAATCGATTTTAAACCTAGAGGCTGCCAATAAAAAAGTAGTATTACAGTGGATACCTTCTCACAGTCAGCTTAAAGAAAATGATGAAGTAGATCTGATGGCTAAACAAGCAAATGTAGAAGGTATTCTATTAAAGATTGTTCCTCTATATTCGAACCATTTAAAATATGTTAAATTAAAGTGTACCCAGGAGTGGCAGGAATATTTTGATACTAGGTCGCGATATAAAGGTATTTGGTATAAAACTATACAACCACAGGTGCGGTATTGTCCGGGGATTGATGTTAGTCCAATTGACAGAAAATTGTTGACATTCATTTTAAGACTCCGTTCAGTTCCATTTCAGTTCCGTTCCATCACAAAAGTTTGCATTTTTGATGCAGAAGACTGACTCGCCTAGGTGCATTGATTGCGTTATAGTGGAAGATGTCAACCATATTGCGATGGAATGTAAACGGAACGAATCATATCGTAGTAGAAACTTGGCGCATGTCAACAGATGGGATGTGGGTATTATAAACAGTATTCTTGCCTGTCCGGATTCGGATGAGGCGATAGTGCTGGCCAAACTGGATATCACCAGAAATGATAGTAGAAATAATAATAATTAGTAAGTGTGAAATTTTGTTGATTTATGGAGCGATATGGTCGCAAAGCGACAAAGCTCATTAATAAATTTAAAAAAAAAAACTATTTTAGGTCAAAATACAGGATCATTGAAGAAGGTTACTTCAACCAATACTGTTGATACTGGAATATAAAATAGTGGAAACATCATCTGGTACAAGAGAGAAGCTACTAGCAGCAAAAAATGTTTCAATTAATGGAATAACTTTATTCTAACCTTTTCATTGAATTAGACCGAATGAATGTCGACTAATTAAAGAAATTTGATCCTAGATTTTACCAGTCATTCCCAAAACTGTTGTTTATGATTAAGTTACAGTAGTAAAATAGCTTCAAAAACAAACTTATTTAGGTAGATAACTAGTTGTCATTTTTCTAAAAATCCTTTTAAATAATTTTCTCATATCATTATGATTCATGAAACTGAGTGATAATGTTTATGTGTATTTTAGTACCGAGTCAAAAAATATCTTACTTAGGAGGTTCTTTTTTTCGAATTGGCTAATATGTTGCTAACCATGAGGTTTTTACAACTTCACCTGGCTAAAAATATATGCTTAAATGTATCCTAAACCCAAAGATAAAAGAAACATAGTATGAGAATTATGATTACAATATTCATTATGTGGGTAAATTTATTTTAATCTTGATCCTTTGTTTTCATTGGTCTTTTGTTCGTTTGTTTTGTTGTAGAAAAATTTTGATCTACCTACCGGTCTAGTTGTGTGCTTAGTTGGCACTACATAATGTAACTATAAGAAAATGCATGATCTAACTCTTGAAGGAAGCTTATTTAAATAATTCAAATTGGGAGACGCAATATCATGTTCCTTAAATTGAATGGAAAATTAGGAAGCATTCCGATCCGGTTGTAGTTTATAATAATGTTAACCAGCACGAGTATTACTTTTTTATGGTCTATGTCAGCCTTTCCCAAAGTGGGTGATAACGCCCCCTTGTGGGCGCTGGAAGCCTAGAGGGGGACGGTATAAATCTTGAAAAAAATGTTTTTTTTTTAAACTAGGCGCAACAAATATGTTATTGAGGTTATTGACAAGAAAAAAACGAGCGCTACAAAACAACTGATTTTCAAAGTGGGCGTTACATGAAATAAGTTTGGGAACCTCTGGTCTATGTAAATGATTTTCTATGTAAATTATTGTTGAAGCTACAGGTGTTTCAAAGTACTTTCTATTTAAACAAAGATCAAATCTTTTATGATATCATTTTGTTCATAACTATTTTTGTGTTAATTCTTGGTAATGTTAAGTGCTCATGGTTGTTGACACCAATTTTAGGTCGAACTATAGGATCATTGAAGAATGTCACTCAAACCAATACTGTATTTTTATTTTAGCACGTGCCCTGTGCTTGGGATAAATTTCTATAAATTTTAAAGAAAGAAAAAATTTCGCCTCATACAGGACTTGAACCTGTAACCTTTCGTCTCAAGCCGACGAATGCTCTAACCAATTGAGCTACTGAGGATTCAAGTCCCGTGGCGAAATTTTTAATTCCTTTCTAACCCGTTAACGCGGGTAGTTATGTCCTATAGATACACAATTCTGAGTACCTACCAGTAAAAATTTCGCCACGGGACTTGAATCCTCAGTAGCCTCAGTATCCTATGGAAATAAACAACAATTTGATAAAGAAAACTGTTGTAGGACGCTATCCTAGAAATATATCCACATTTGTTTGTAAGAGTATCATCAATATAAAGATTTTTCATGGTAGGTGTTGGACAAGTAGACTGATTTTCTGACAGTGTGATCGCCTTATATAAAAATACTCTACTAGATTGTCGAGTTTTGCAGCGACTCGCGCCGATTGGTACCACTGCCTTACCTTCTCCTGGTGCCATAACGTCAGTGCTTGCCGTCTACGTGTTCCGGTTCGGAGGGTAAGGTAGCCGGTAAACTTATTCCTCGTGTTGGTCCGGGCTCCTTTGTAGAATAGATCATCTGCCTTCCTTGCCAGGTAGCCCGTAAAAGGCGAGCATAGGCTCGTCGTCACTAACACCGTGACATCTGACTTGGTGGTAGAGTTTAGCAGCGACTTGCCCGGATTGATACCACCGCCTTACCTGTTTCTGTCGCCATAACGTCATGACGTGTTCCGGTTTGGAGGGTAAGGTAGCCAGTAAACTTACTTTTGCTCGAGGCCTAACATCCCAGCCTCAGGTTGGCAACGCACCATAACCACCTTTGGTGTCTCTAGGCGACGTGAATTTCTTACCAACAGGAAATCCATATGCTTATTTGCCTATATCAGTGCTTGCCGTTAAAGTGTTCCGGTTCGGAGGATAAGGAAGCCTGTAAACTTACCTTTGCTAGAAGAGAATATAATAACATTTTACTTTTGCTCGAGGCCTAATATCCCGGCCGTTTTGGATTCTGTATCCTGCATACAATATGTAGCAATAATTGCTATTGAAACGTATTTCAAGTATAGATTTAGCTTTATTATAATCATTATAGACTTTACCCTTTACCAGAACACGACAGCAGCAAACACCAACGTGACAGCATATAAAGGCTAAAACAGTAGTAGTCGTTGGCGGTACACACAACTTTAACACCTACATTTATTAAATATTATGGATGATGTAGATGTCACATCAGACATGAACAAAATTTAAGTTTTAGTAAGGCAAAATAAAAAACGAATTTATTGATAATGATTAAAATAATTTATTATTTACTATTTATCTACATATTATGAGTTACTATTATTTAATACTTTATTGCACACAAAAAGCAAAAATTTACAAAATATAGGAGAAGTAAAAATGCACAAAAGGCGAGTTTATATAGAAAACCTCTTATATTTACACCTCAACCTATCTTATATGGTGTGTGAGTGTGTGTGTGTGTGTTTATAGCAATTTTATTCAATACAGAAACAGTTTTTTGTTTGATTCTTATTATTTATGTTTTCAACATATTGCCTGCCGTTGCTAACTGCCTACTTCAAACTCCATCTGTAACAGAAAAGTTTAAAAGATAAAGAAGTTAACTAAAATATGTTAGTTTCTAATCCTACATGTTCTTGGTCAATTGTACTGCTAATTCATTTGAAATTAAATATTAATTAGGTATTATAAATAAAAGTTAAATACTCAAAGATGCAGTTTGTAAGAATGTAACGTGTAACAATATTCTGTAACAGTTGCGTTTGGGTTTTATTGAGTTCCAAGGCATTCCCAACTTGTTAATGTGATATGGTTATAAAGGTAACATGAGTATTAGTTAAATTAAAACAATATAATTAAATAAATACCTCTGGAAAAATTACACAAATAGAATCTAATCAGGCGATATTGTTTTTATTGTAAAGTTTAAAAAATACAATTTATTTTTCTTGCTGGACCTGGGGATTGAACCTAAACCCCCCGCAGAGTCAAGACCTGCACAGGACCATTAGACCACATGTCGAAGGATTGTTAGTTTTTTTTTAATAAAAGTTAAAATAATTTATTGATCTTTTCACATACTTTATTCCCATTCCACTAGTGGTAAGTAGCTATTAGGTTCCTTCTGAAACAAGGGAGTGCTATAAATTTCCAAGTTTGCCTTACTATTATATAGCAAATGAGGATATTTGGATGCAACCAAAGTAAAATTGCAGTATTTGTTTCATCAAACTTTTAACATTTTAATTTCTCTCAGTTTCTTTCAAGCAGGAGACAGTTTCATTCTGAAAGAGTCACAGTCACTGTAGTAATAACAGTTGTAATAAACAACTTTTTTATAATAAAGTCAAAACGTTTATGGGAAAGAAGGGTAATAAGCACACATCTAATCTAAGGGGACAACTGCGGCTTACCAAGCGTGTCATTGACTATTGTGCAATTAAATTTCATCAGTTACCTTACTTGCCATAATATGATGACAAGATGAGATAATAAGAAACTGTGAGTAATATTGTTCTGTGATAAGAAACCACATTTAGTCAAACTGTAACATAGCATTACATCTGTCATTTTGGTGGAAGTATGTAGGATCTCTACCCGGACAATTTACTGCACAACACTATAACCAGTAGGTAGTTTAGTTGATGATGACCTGTTAATCTATGTGTGCTTCATACAAGCAGCTACGCCCATAGGTGTTTTGTTGTTTTTTAATTTTATCCCAGTCGGGGAAAGGCAAAGGATCTGTGTCCATACAGCCACGTCTTCCGTATTAATAAATCTTTTTCTTGTTACATATTTTCAATTTATGTCTTCCGTATTAATTCTTTATTTCAGTCATTATTCACTATTTCCACAGTCTTGTCTGGGTCTTGTGTAAAGCGGTGGTTTCTTTACACAAGCTCGTTTATGAGATTTGGCGGCAGCGAGGAAATTCACGATACACTAATTTCTTCATGATTATTTCATTAGTACACTTTCACTAAACAAAATCAAATTAATTCCCACCTAAATTAACCTATTTTACTCATATTTTACACTAAAATCAATAATTGTGAAAAAATTGCGACCATCTTCATTCACGATGGCGCCAAAACTCCCCTATAGGTAAAGGTTTCGTCAGAAATAAATTTAAAACGGAATAACAACAAACCATATTTAGACAATTATTTGTTAATAACGCCAACCTACCAACACAAAAGTTACTTTCTTAGGTTAAATGTTAAAAGAACGTTATATTCTATGCGACACATACGTATTTTAACTTCTAAATAAATGTTTTAAAGTTAAAACAAGTACAAAGAATTGAAAGAATCTCTGGTGCAATGTGAGTAAATGCTAAACGTTTAAAAATATACTTACTTTTTTTGGAAATATCCCAAACACAGACTTTTCTACTTATTTAGAGCTTAATATGAAAACAATAACGAAACACCAAGAGGTTATGTTATGATTGTTGTAGTTTTTTAATTTTATCCCAGTCGGGGAAAGGCACAGGATCTGTGTCCATCCTGATGTGGCAAGAAGCCACGTCTTCCGTATTAATAAATCTTTTTCTTGTTATATATTTTCAATTTATG
>NJDC01001648.1:123669-149848 GCA_002245475.1 Calephelis virginiensis | reverse complement strand
TGCTTTGAATATTCAACAAATTTATTAATATATCAAAGTTCTAACATAGCCACGGACACAAAATTTCATATTCCTGTCTCGTAATCCAATTATGACGATCGATGTTCAAATTCTTGTTTTGCAAATTGATAAAATCACTTAGTATCTTCGGCAAGTCGTGGGGTGCCCTGGTTGTGCATCTGCCTAGCTCTTCGGGGATATGGGCGTGAAGATACTTACTTACTTACTTATAAAATCACTTTCCAAAAGACTGCAGATATAACACTGAAATTTTTGTAAGGATCATTTCTCAATAAATTTTATGTACATAAAACAGTCGATTGGGCATTAGTTTGTTATATGGGTAAAAATCAAACTGGACACTTCGAGTGAGCGAACCCCTTTACCACATAAGTACTTGCTACTTTGGACTTATAGACTGGCGTGCAAAAAGATTAACGAGACTCTGAACTTCCTTAAGTACATATTGGCTGGAGGACATTTCTGTAGTTAGAGAAAAGCTCGACTTTTGGGCATTTTTACTGCTTCTGTATTTTGTATGTTTTTGCTTTTTGTGTGCAATAAAATATTAAATAAATAAATAAATGAAACTTAAGCGCCCGTTGATCTGGCGTGTAACTTCATCAACGAGCTCATAAGTTTTATGAGAAATGGATTACAAGATGTCGACCATTCTATTTTACAACTAAATTCTAAAAACGGTTCGACTCCCGTGCTTTTTATGTATGTAAAGCGATTTCTCCGTCACTTCTGAATCGATTTTAAAAATTCTTTTATATGATTACCCTTCCTTGGTGGTCCCACTGCTACCTAATATGGATCAGATAATGGAATTCAGAGAAATAGAGGAATAATAAATTTTTGCTGTACTTAGATGATTCATTGCAATCAAAGTCGGTTTTTGCAGTTTTACTGTGCTAAAATTATACAGGATATACCTAAGGTATTTTTATTTTAGCAGTTGCCCTGTGCTTGGGTACAATTTATATAAATTTTAAAGAAAGAAAAATTTCGCCCCAGACAGGATTTGAACCTGTAACCTTTCGTCTCAAGCCGACGAATGCTCTAATCGTTTGAGTTACTGAGGAATCAAGTCCTGCATCGAAATTTTTAATTCCTTTCTGACCCGTTAAGGGTAACGTTACAGTACTCAACTGTGTAACTACAGGACATAACTACCTGTTATATCCTGTAGATACACAGTTCTGAGTACCCACCTAAATGAGTTCATCGATACAGATGAAATTCACATTTATAATACACTTTACCTACTTTAGTGATTGTGCTCAGAGATTCCGTATCACCACCCACCAGCCTTTTTACAGCAGAGATGAGACTTACGGCAAGGAATAAATCCTATAAACATACCTGCAAAGAATAAATTTGATTATTGTTACATTTTCACTCATTTTCAAGAACAAGGAGAGAGGTGTTTATAAAACAGTCGATTTGAAGAAGATGGGAAGAATGAGACCGAGTTTAGTTTTCTTCCATTTTCACGAGGTAGTTTTCCATTCAATGTATGTACCTAGTTACTAATTTACAAAAAAAGTATTATAGGATCGTTAAGATCAAACTTCACTTCAAATCAGTATTATATCTTTTATTGTTTATTCATTTGCCTTCAGTAGTGTACATATTAGGATGGTCAATGCATGGTAGAGTGGGTAATGTTTTATTTATTGATTTAATGTACTTTTTAAGCAGTATTATTGAAAAAATATTAGCGTCTGCACTTCTCCTACACCTAAACTTAATAATCGTGAATGTCAGCAAATTGCTCGCTTAACTTTTAAACTTCGAGATCTTTACATTCGAAGTGTTCCTCAAAAGTAATTAGGGAAAGATTAAAAACCGGCTAAGTGCGAGTCAGACTCACGCACCGAGAGTTCCGTATCAACCTTTATGCATATATGTATATGTATAACGGGTGACATCATGACAATTTATTATATGATGCAACTAAAATATTAAGGTTTTCGCATTTTTTTCTTTCTGTGCTCTATGAGGCATGCCTTCGTACCAAGTTTGAAGATCCAGAGTTCACAGAAAGTATCCTGAGGGTTTTGATTCCCGTAAGAGTTCGAAAGTTTGCGGCTGAAACGGCCTAAGCAAACTCAATCAAAAGATGCAGATTTTTTGATTGAGTTCGCTTAGATGTTTGAGTTTTTTCCACAACTTCAAGGGACAGTAGACTTGAGCATTTAATTTCAGCTTAATTTACGCTTTTTGACAAAAACTGGACAGACGAACGAACGGAAGGAAGGACAACAACGTGATCATATACGGGTTCCGTTGTTTTCCTTAGAGGTACTGAACCCTAAAAAGACTATCCCGGGTAAATATTTGTTATATCAGATATATATTTAAACACAGATGGGCGATTGACCCATATTGTAATCAAGTAAAATGCACGATTTAGACTTTAACCTGTTTTCTATCTATTTGGGGCCGGATAGGAAATATAAACAATTTAACACAATAGATTAATATTTGCTCAATATTCAGAGCGGAGAAACGATAACCCTATATATTGCCACGCCGTTTCTTATACGTATAACTCTGACACTACGTACTTTGTTAGAAAATCATTTATTTTCAAAAAGAAGGAAGTTATTAATTCGATTGTATGTTATTTTGTATGTTACGTGATTACTCGTCCAATAATTAAAAGATTTTTCTGATTTATTTGGAAAGGTTGGTTAGGATTCCAAGATGGTCTCTTATAAATTGAATGAAGATCTGACTAATGGTAAGCGAGTAATAGGTACTTAATTATGACGTGACGTACCTTGGCGATTCACCACAATCAAAAGTTATACACTATTAGGTATAATTAAAAAAACACTTATTGGATTCGGACAAAAAATCCGTGACCAATTCAGAATCGTGACTTCCCTTTAAAAAAATACTAAATCGTAATGTAGGTTAATAAACAAATAAATATCCCTGGACAAGTAACACAAATTGATCTAACCACAAAGTAAGAAAGTTATGTTTGTGTTATGGATGTTACTTAACGATACTAATACATAGAAATACTTAAACATATACCAGTATAAAATTAGTAAATATTTAGACCCGAAAATACACACATCATCTACATCACAAAAATGGCTGCCCCCGTCAGGAATCGAACCCGAGACGTGTACGCTAACCCCTCGACCAACGAGGCGGTCAATATGAAGTTGGAGTCGGGTTTTTGCAGTTTAAGTACCATTTAAACTACCTATCATAGCACAATTCTAAAAAGGTTATAGAATATTTTAAATAACACCGGCTGTTCCTGTGTTATAAGCGCGGCTCAAACTACAAAGTATACCTACAGAAATATATAAATAAAAATTAATCCCTATTTCACGTGGTCATCGTATCACGCTTGAACAGATAGACCAATATTGCACATTTTTTTGTTGTATTGCTTATTGTCAGCAGAATGAAATTTGCAGGGAAAGTAGAAAAAATCACACTTAAATTTTGTCCATACAAACTGTTAGTAGTAGTTACTATCAAACGACACGAAGTTGGCCGGATCAGCTAGTCTAGTATAAAAAGAACGAACACTGCAGTAGCAATACAAACAATTTAGACAGATGAGTGAAGATACACTAACCTAAATCATAATTATGCTTTACCTGTTCTCTATCCATTCAAGCTGGACAGGAAATATAAACAATTTAACACAATAGTGTAACATTTGCTCAATCTTGTGAAGAAACGGTAAAGAAGTTATTCCACGTGGGTGTTTCCCGTAGAAATCTATTCATGATACTTCCAAGTCAGTCCCCTTTATGAATAAACATTTTTAAAGATACTCCAACTTTGTTCACATTGTTTTTCAACCTTTTATCCGCCGTAGCATTTTTTACTAATTGTGCCTCCACCGCCGATCATATAAAACAATCTTTTTTTTATGATATTGGAAGGCAAACAAGCAGACAGATTTCCTGATGGTAAGAAATTCACTCCGCCTAGAGAAACCAAAGGTGGTAATGGTGTGTTGCCAACCTAAGGTCGCGATTTTAGGCCTCGAGCAAAAGTAAGTTTACCGGCTACCTTACCCTCCAAGCCGAGCTTACGAGCTGCCTAGCAAGAAAGGCAGACTGTCTATTGGTCCAGTCTGAACCCCGGAACACGGGGAATCTATATCAATTAGTGCTTTTTTTGAGATAATTTTGAAAATTCAATCACAAAAATATTAGTCAGAAATTAGTCTTATTTTTAAGACGGTGGCGCGGGCGGTGCGAGCTCGATTTGTTTGTCTTATTTTTTTGAGACCATGGCGGTTAAAAACAGCTAGGAACACTTTCTAATGGAAATTTGTTAAAACCAACTATTTCATTAGTTACGTTAGTTTCACAAGTTTCTTCAAAAGATTGCTAATGGTTCCAGGATGGTTACCACACACATTTTATTAACATATTACTAGTAGTTTTGTATTGTCGTAGTATCGTTTCGTAGCATCGATTTTCCCCAAGTTGGTCCGGTCTCCTTTGCAAATTAGACCATCAGCCTTCCTGCCAGACAGCTCGTAAACGGCTAGCATAGGCTTACCGTCACTAACAGCGTGACATCTGACTAGGTGTTAGAGTTTTGCAGCGACTCGCCCGGATCAGTGCTTGCTGATGACGTGTTAAGGTAGCCGGTAAACTAACTTTTGCTCGAGGCCTGACATCTCGGCCTCAGGTTGGCAACGCACCATTAACACCTTTGGTGTCTCTAGGCGGCGTGAATTTCTTACCATCAGGAAATCTGTCTGCTTGTTTGCCTTTCAATAGCATAAAAAAATATATACTTAATAACGAATAAATTTTCGTCTATGTTGATGACATCATCATTGATGATAATGACAAAAACTCATGCATTATTAAGTATAACTTAAAACATCTTTGTCGGATGGGTAATAACAAAAAAGTATCTTCACGCCCATATCCCCGAAGAGGTAGACAGAGGCACAACCAGGGCACCCACGACCAGCCGAAGACACCAAGTCCCACAATGTGATAGGTGGCAAGCCTATCACCAACTGGGCACATTTCCAATCCCGACCAACATTTTTTTTTATTAGAAAATTAGAAAAATCCAATTTTCTTTTTGTTGGCCGACCCGGGATTCTAACCCGGGACCTCATGCAGTCAAGTCCAATAGCCGGACCCCTAGACCACAGAGGCGATAACAAAAGAGGTAATAACAAAATAAAATAAATAAATTAATTGATAATCGAGACCATCTCGGAATCATGACTTACCTTTCTAAAAAAAGGAACCATCCAAATCGGTTTGTTATTGGCCGAGTGATCTCGTAACAAAACTACAGTTGTATGGGCAACAGAAAAGAGAACAAAGAGAGAGGCTTTTTGCAGACTAGCCTATATTTATTTGTCACTAACACCGTGACCGTAACTAAATGATAAACTTTTAAGACGACCTGTTTGGATTAACATCATCGTTATATTCATGCCTGTATTTATACCAGTACTTGTGATTGTCTCGATTTGGAAGGTAGAATAAAAGGTGAGCTAGAGCGAAAGGCATATTGGGACAACGCACCAATACCAGTTTTTGCATCGCTCTTTGTGGTCTAGTGTTGGACTTGACTGCATGAGGTCACGGGTTCGCATCCCTGGTCGGCCAAATCGAAATGTGCATTTTTCAATTTTCTAATAAAAACCTGCCTCGCCTGATCGCCTCTGTGGTCTAGCGGTCCGGGTGTTGGACTTGACTGCATGAGGTCCCGGGTTCGAATCCCGGGTCGGCCAACAAAAAGAAAATTGGATTTTCCCAATTTTCTAATAAAAAAAAATGTTGGTCGGGATTGGTAATGTACCTGGTTGGCGATAGGCTTGCCACCTATCACATTGTGGGACTTTGTGTCTTCGGCTAGTCGTGGGTGCCTTGGTTGTACCTCTGCCTACCTTTTCGGGGATATGGGCGTGAAGATACTTTTTTTTTACTTTTTTTCTAATAAAAACCAAGTTGCCCGGGACTGGATAGATTTGCCACCTATCACATCGTGGCAAGATACTCTCTTTTCAGTTAACCGTGGATACGTTTGTTGTACTTCTCTGTAGCTCTTCGAGATGGGCATAAAGATACAAAAAAGATATAAAAAAAGGAAAAATGGTTACCCCTTCTTTACTATGCGATGTATGTATATGTTTGGTGCTGGAGTTGTCGGCTTAGGCCTTAAGCTGATAACATAAAAAATTATGGCTATGGGCAAAACGTCTTAATGCAGAAATAAAGTGTTGAAAAAGGGTTGTACTACTGGCGCCTTACACACTTCCATTTAATGCTTTTTCCGACTTGTAAAAGGGAAGGCTGAACTCATAGCCTTCTCTTTTATAAGTCTGTCTCTCTGTGTGTATCATGACTGCGATTCACGAAGAATTTACTGAAGGAAAAAAAAGAAAAGGAAGATTATAGGACACATTTTAACCAGCTCACTAAAAATGATGGGAGAGGGAGGGAGGGAATTATTTTATTCGTTTTTTGATTTATGCTTTGTGCTTTACACATAAGTCTTGTTATTTTTTACAGGTCATTATTTTCGTAGATTAAAAATAAAAGACATATTTATTAACATTTAGTATAAAGTGGCCACATCATTTGAAATTCGGAATGTAGAGATTTGAATTTGCATGTATCTTCGCGCCTTAACGCATTTAAGCATACAAAGGGACATAGAGACAGAGCAACTTTGTTTTATATTATGTAGTGACTAGCTGTTCCGGCGAACTTCGTTGCACCCGTTCAGTTTATATAGGTAAAATTATAATCTCGTTTTGTCTAGTTTCTTCACAGTCGAACGGAAGAAAGAAGAATCCTATATCCTTCTCCTGGTTCTAATCTACCTGACTATCAATTTTTAGACAACTTGGTTCAGCCGCTTTTGAATAATAAATAGATTATCACGACTTTATATATAATATAGTAGAGATTTGTAATCACTCTAATTCAAGGGTTAGGTTTAGATATAGTAAAATGTTTGTATCGATAAGTCTGTACCTTGTATGTACTTGCGTGTACACCTTTCGTAATGAAACTAGATTGGGAATGGTTGCAAATTCAGAACGTTTCCTTTCCATAACCAATATGCCAAAGCCGCACAATTTCCGCTATAAACCAATCGTAACTGTAACCGTCCATAAATGGTATTTGGGGTTTTGGCGGCATCAAGAGAAAAGATGGATGCAGTTATTTTTATAATTTTTAAATTTCGTGCAAATATAAAGGTCATTTATTTTATGATTTTAGGTATTGCGATACATCTTCCAAAATATTGGTCTCTAAAACCTACCGAGTGGGCGAACAGATTTATTATACAAATTTAGTAGTGGGTACCTATAAATATTTTTGTTTATCACTTAATTTGTTTAAACAACTTTCCCGGGTTCGACTCCCGGGTCAGGTAACAAAAAGAAATATATATATATATGTGGTATTTCCAAATTTCTAATAAAAAAATGCTGCCCGAGATTGGATGTGTGCCCGGTTGGCGATAGGCTTGCCTGCTATCAGATTGTAGGACTTAGTATCTTTGACAAATCGTAAGTGCCCTAGTTGTGCCTCTGCCTATATTCTCGGGAATATGGAATCAATTACTTGCTAATCCATGGCTCGAATGCTTTAGTACAATTATGACACTTTACATGATTACAAGGTTTGTTTTTTTTTAAGTCAGGCAAAACTACACATGGTATTGGATGGGAATTAAGGTCTAAATCCCTTAACCGCCAAAGGGAAGGGGTTCAGAAAATGAAAAACACGAGATAAATGGACGGCCCCTAATTTAAAGTTGGTTGACCTTCAGACTAATGATTTCATTGGAGAGTTAATCCAGTTAATAGAAAATGTACGCTTATTAACCGTAAGGTACTAATTAAAATGTTAATTGTTTAATGTTACTTAGAATTATTGTAAAAGGGGCCATTAGCGAGCTGATTTTGATAGTTCTTTTTACGGCTTGAGACGAAAGGTTACAGGTTCAAATCCAGTTTGGGGCGAAATTTTTTCTTTCTTTAAAATTTATAGAAATCTATCCCAAGCGCAGGGCAAGTGCTAAAATAAAAATACGTTGCGAGAAACGAAAGTTATAGCCATTCTAAAATGTGAATTTCATCTGTAATGATGAACTCAGAATAGGTGGGTACTCAGAATTGTGTATCTATAGGACATAACTACCCGCGTTAACGGGTTAGAAAGGAATTAAAAATTTCGCCACGGGACTTGAATCCTCAATAGCTCAATTGGTTAGAGCATTTGTCGGATTGAGACGAAAGGTTACAGGTTCAAATCCTGTCTGGGGCGAAATTTTTCTTTCTTTAAAATTTATTGAGTTCTTTTTATAGTAGTAGAGCAGGTTTTTTTCAGTTTTGCTATGGTTAAATTATTTATTACAATACTTATACTTTTAGTTGTATTCCTCTGAATGTTGTCATCTTCAATGGCCAATGATCCTTATGGGTTTTACTAAATCACTACAAATCATAAATAATTAACTTTAGCAAGAAATAAGTAAGGTAGGGATTTACTGCCTTACTTATTCCTGCCGCCATAATGACAATGTAATGTCTACCTCCGGAGGACGCACACAATAGGCTTATCGTCAGACAAACATACGCAGGCACCGATAAAATACACGGCACTCCTGATGATAAGGGACAACCGTGGCTTATCGACACTGTAGATGTTACAGGTGCGTCACTGTCCTGTGGCTAGGCTGTTAGGCCTATTGTGCACGTCTACAGGCTACCCTACCCACCGGACTGGTTCATGACTCTGTCATTAAGGCGCGGGCGGCAGGAATAGGTGAGGCGGTCGATCCCTACCCGGGCAAGTTTTAACCTATTAGCAAAAACACTTTAAACCCATGCTCGCTTTCTACGGGCTACCTGGCAGAGAGGCTAATTGGTCCGTTACTCACAAAAGGACCAGTACGAAAACGGGCAACAATGGTAATGAAACACATCTAATGTGGATAACTGTAGACTTCAAATATCTACATTATTCATAAACCAAATTAATTTCAAACGTGACCTACTAACTAATGGACTGAATAGACCCGTTAAAAATGCTAACAAACTTTGTAGGCGTACATCCTCGTGTATCATACCCCGTGGGATATATCTTGTCCCTTCCTGAAGCTTCTATCGTGTTGTAATAGAGACTAGAATGGCTGTCTGAGATGTATGTTACCATTTGCAGAAATGTAATAAGCCACTAGAAACAATTGCGTCGGCGTCCGCAGATTGAATAAAGCGTTTAACGTTTTAACCCTTGGCTTTCGTAGTGTCAACAATGCGGTGGCCGATCTATGAGATCCCTTTTAACGTAACAGTTTAAATACAATGTTGCATTACAATGTTAAAATTCCAACCCTTTTTTAAAAAAAAATTGCATCAAATGTTTTGCGATATTAATAAAATTTTATACACAAATTCCAACGATATTTACCTAAGAAGAAATTAAGCTATACGATATTCCTACATTTACAGATTACTAGCTGTTTGCCCGCGAGTTCGTCAGCGTAGAATAAGTAACGATAACGAACTATAACGATTTTCATACAAACTCTGATCACCTGTTATAGACCTTTGGGAGTTGATTTTTGAAAAAAAAAATTAAATTACAGATCACTCGAATATTATGTATGAAAAAAAAACAGGTATAGCGATGTATTCGTGTAAGAGCAACAGACGGGCAGACAGACTTTAGCATTTATAATATTAGTATGGATACAGCACATAAAATATAAGTTAAAATTAAAAAAAAAAATATTAATAAAATATTTGCACACCACAATGTGGTATAATAGGATGGCATTCTTGGATGGATGGGATTCTTAATACACATATTTCGCAAAATAAATAATTTTCATTGTCATGTATAATGCACGTAGGTATAATATATTAAAGTAATATCATATGAACAACTCGATATCATGCATGTAGTCTACGATACTACCAAATAAACTAGAAACACACTTTAGATTAATTTTGCTTAGTTTGTGTTTAAAATAATAGCCTTTTGAGCTTAAGACTTAATTTTAAACAATGACATATATGTCAGACATATGACAATAATTTATAAAGAGTTTTAATGCTTTCGTGGACTTATTAATGGATATCTATCGATGGATTTATAACTATACGACTTGATATGCACTAGTGAAAAACAATTCAAATTTGTATGAGTTCAACTATTGTAATTAGAAGGAACTGTTACATTTTTGTAACTCAATCACGGGCTGATTTGATGTATCAGTCACTAGTGCGTCTTAAGTCGCTGAATCAAAGATCCAACGGTGAATATTTTTTGTTTCAAAGGTGTCTGTAGAGTCTGTCTGTCTTCTTTCAACGAAAGTAACAGAAAGAGACAAAACACTTTTAGTGCTGTCAAATTAGACCGTACACGTCATTTCTACAGACGTTTAATCTATCACTTGGAAAACATTAATTAAAAACATAACAATTTGACATGTTCCGACTAATCTCCATTTCCATTTCTTTTCCATCTCTTTTGTTTTTCTTTCATTTGAAAAAGATAGCATGTATCTAAAATAAGTTTAATTAGTCGAAGTCACTAGCAGGCTGGGACTATGAGTCTTCTCCAATATGGAAAATATATATAAATGTTTATCACTAATCAGCATGAAATAAAATGATTTGCAGAATTAAGCCGCGCTAAAAATCTACGAAACCTGGAAATGGAAAAGGATAAATAGTTATGGTCTGCCTATGACCACAAATTTTTTAATTAAAAACATCTAGAAGAACTAATTATATTATTTATCAGTGATCAAGGGGCCCGTAGTTTAATCAGAACATAAATCCTGTTTGTACGAATAGAAATTTAAAGTTGGAAAAAAATTTTCGAGTTCCAAAAAGCCTCGTAGCAGTGGAGTGTTAACATTACTCGAAACCATTTTCCCAACGCCTAGAGCGAACGTTACTTCCATAATACGTCAGACTTCACGACTAAAGAAAACCACGTCTAGGATAAGAAAAAGGAAGGCGCGGCTTGAATGGGCCACGATTGTAACACAAAGGGCTCGAGCTCCTGTGGGAAAATATTACTTAGCGACAAGGGGGACGAAAGGGTGGGGGTGATCACAAAGTAAAGTTGGATTGCGACATTGTTTCACGGTCAATTTTACATAAAAAGAGGGTAAGCGTTTTCGTACTCGGCTTATTATACTTTATGTAGGTACATTTTTTTATGATATTGGAAGGCAAACAAGCAGACGGATTTCCTGATGGTAGAAAATTCACGCTGCTTAGAGACACTAAAGGTGGTATTGGTGCGTTGCCAACCTGAGGCCGGAATGTTGGGCCTCGAGCAAAAGTAAGCGTACCGGCTACCTTACCCTCCGAAACGGAACACGTCATGACGTTATGGCAGCAGGAATAGGTAAAGCGGTGGTACCAATCCAGGTGAGTCGCTGCAAAACTCTACATCCTAGTCAGATGTCACGGTGTTAGTGACGGTAAGCCTATGCTCGCCTTTTACGAGCTGCCTGGCAGGAAGGCAGATGGTCTATTCTGCAAAGGAGCCCGCATATTGCCGCAATAACGTCATGACGTGTTCCGGTTCGGAGGGTAAGGTAGCCGGTAAACTTACTTTTGCTCGAGGCCTAATATCCCGGCCTCATGTTGGCAACTCACCATTACCACCGTGTCTCTAGGCGGCGTGAATTTCTTTCCATCAGGAAATCCGTCTGCTTGTTTGTCTTCCAATATCATAAAAAAAGTCTAGATTTCAATAAGTCATCTTGGCACACAAAAGTAAATATTTTCCTCGAATCCCATGGGATTTCCATCATGAGATACAGACTTGTTGGCAATGGCACCAACTAGGAACTAACGGACTCAAAAGTTCTTTTAAACACAAAAATAATTGTTGAAATCGGTTCAGCGATGACGGAGAAATCGATTAACATACATAAAAAATATAGGATTCAAACATATGACCTCCTACTTTTTTCGAAGACGCCTATTAATAACACACTTTATACAAATACAAAGACGTGCAAAACATAACTCCCAGTTCTGAACTGGACAAGAATTCTCGAACTTTATTTTATTAGTATAGATAATATATCAATTAAATATTTAAATGTCTAATTACGTTGTAAAACATACAAATATATTTAAAGATGTTTATGGCGTAGATAAATAAAGGTTGATCTGAGTTAATGGGTAATAAATTTATAGCAGAGTGTGTATCGGCTGAAGCTACTTTGAATATACTTTAAGGCATTTGTTATAAAAATACATGCAACATGGTATGGTCATAAATAATAATTTATTATGGCATTACAGATAGTGTGGTGTACCTGTAGCGCTCTTTAGAAGAGGCCTATGATTATTATGATCATAAATAGGTCACTTTTAATGATTTTCTTATGTAAAAGGTTAGCGAACAAGCACACGGTTCTCCCGATGGTAAGAGAACCGTAGTCACACCATACATGTTACGGGTGCGTCGCAGTTCTGGTACAAGGATGAAAGTGTGCTACCCTATCCTCCGGACCGGAACATGACAGTCATTACGGCGGCAGAATAGCAAAGGCGTTCTTTACCTGAGAAAATTGCTGCACACTACTCTACCACCAGTGGTCTTGGTAGTAACCTTTATTTTAACCAGTGCTCGTCTCTTGCGAGCTGACTGGCAAAGACGCAGATGATGTATTCCACTCAAACCCAAACCAACAGGGAGGAAACGCCCACATTCACGGTAACAACGTTACCTATAGATAATAAACATGTTTCTTGTGTTGATCCAGCTCCCCTGCAATAGATGTACCATCTGCCTAACCTGGCAGCTTGTTATATGCGAGCATAGGTGATATGGGTCGTTACCGACTTGAGTGCCGTGTAGCAACTTGACCAGCTAGAGATACACCGCATCCATTCCTCACACCATAATAAGTGTCATGTCAAGTCCAGAGGATAGGGCAATTAGTAAACTTGCGCATAATAGGCCTATAGCGTCAATAGGTTATGGTTGTCTCTTACCATCAGGAAAGGTGTGCTAGTTCACTATCTTATTGCACAAATAATCGTAAAATGTTAACTGTGTACTGCCAACTTGAGGCTGGGATCTTAAATCCTTTGTTAATGGAACCCCCACCAACAAAGAACTTAAGCTTTAAGAAAAGCTTGGGATCTTTAAGAAAAGCTTGGGGTTAAAGTTTGTATGAAAATATATTCTACGCTGACATTTGTCGCAGGTAACTAGTAATAAATAAACATCTGTGGACCAGCTACGAATTGATCTAACCCCTAATTCCCGGTTCCTATAATCAATTAATCGTAATATTTTTAAAAAATGTTCCGAGTTAACTGTCGAAAACAAGTAACCGTTTTTAGCAATCTAACTAATCGTACAAAATACTACGTAATCGTACGTACAAAATAATCGTAATCAAAACGACTAACCCTACGCAATACTACCATTCGTAATCAAAACGACTCGTTTCTTGAAAATAGGAATCGGGTATAAGTAAGCAATTTAAATGTTTGACAAAGATGCTATGACGTAGATATACGCATACTCCTATCAATACCATAATCAATTCAAATAATACCTAGATCCAGAAATACAGACAATACCAATGTTCATCACAAATGCCTGTCGCTGTTGGGAATCGAACCTGAGCTCTATAAATGTGTACTTTAACCCCACAACTAGTGATGCGTTCAGGTGCATATGTGACTGTACAAGATAGTTACCCATCACCGTGGTCCATGCTGGGAGTAGGATATCGTGTTTAATATTCCAGCCATAAGATAACAAATCTATAGGCGACGGTTTTCTTATACCATCATGAGATTCGCATTTCCATTAAAGTCCAAACAGCGGGTTTCTAAATAAAGCGCTTTAAAACTGTTACCCCAGTTACATTCGTATTTACACGGAATTGGGTCACAGCTGAACTGCAGCCAGTGTCCCACTTCTCTGGTGACCTTTCAGCCATATTTATTCCCTCAGGCTCAACTGCATATTACGCATTGGCGCTATCAAGTTCTACTAAGAAATGTTCAAATCAACACCCTTCTTTTGTTTAGTCGTAGTCGGTTAATAGCTAAAGTTTTGTGCTACTACTAAGCTTCATAGCTTCTTGAGAAAGCCATATCAGTAAAACTGCGAAAAAACGGATTGGCGATTGAAATTTCATTTGGTAACACATCGCGAGAAGTTAATTCTTTTTTCGAAGTACTTGATTTAATTGGAAAATGTTATCATCGTCACTGTAAGTATAAAAATTAGGTATTAGTCTCCATGATTCACATTTTTTCTCGAAATTAACTATAACTCTAAAGTGATGTCACGAAAAACTAATTAAATAGAACAAGGTCAACGTTTAATTATAATAAAAAAGGGAGCAGTGGTAATTAGTAACAGTTTGGTTTGTAATTTGGGTTCTAAAGTAAAATTGTTTCACGAAACTAACAGATATACAGTTTTTGTCACGATATATTAATATGTGTATCCCACTTGAGTGACGAACATAATAAAACAAAAATAAAAAAAAATATTTAGTAAAAATGATACAATTACATTACACAAGGGCCTCTGTACTAAGTAACAATCTACGTAACTGGGTACCCCGCTCATCCTCCAAGATGATACCAATCATTAAAACTTATTAGGTGTGTTATTAATTATTTATTTCTATCACTTTAACTTCAAATAAAAAATTACAACAACAAAGACATCCACGACTAGCCAAACACTAAGTCCTACAATGTGATAGGTGGCAAGCCTATCGCCAACTGTGGACATATCCAATCCCGGGCAACGTTATCTTTCAATAGAAAATTGAAAATATACATTTCCTATTTTGTTGCCCGATCCGGAGATCAAACCCGGGATCTCAATTAGTCAAGTCTGACGCCGGACCGCTAGACCACATGGGCGATTAAATTAAAATTTATTAATGTCAACATAATAAATGATATAATTTTTAAAATATATTTATTTACTATTAACACTATATACTTCTAACATTATACATATTATACGATTTGAAGTTGCAAAAGTCAATATCTTAAAGCCCGTATCTCTGAAAAAATAGACAGGTATCACCAGGGCACCCACGATTAGGCGAAAGTATTTCAGTCAACACCAAAACCGGACTATTAGATCTAAGTTCACAGATGTGGTAGATTTGAATCAATCAATGCTCTTTTACCAATCCATTATGAAGCGAAATTCAATAAAACATTGCAGAAATTCTAAGTTCAAAAATAAAATACCTTTCAATCTTGGTATCACCATAGGTAGCTCCGGTGCTGAAAAATTTCGTGTTCTAGTCTAGTGACCAGGATAATCGGTTAACTCACCCAAGAGGCTGGAAATACCAGCGACAGATTATTAATCTTCATCATTCGTTTAATATGTATTACCAGCGCGAAATCCGTGTGCTTGTTAAAGTTTTTCTGTGTAAAAACTTTATCTTTAAAAAAAACTTTTTTTGTGTCAAAAAATGTATCTTCACGCCCATATCCCCGAAAAGGTAGGCAGAGACACAACCAAGGCACCGACGACTAGCCGAAGACACCAAGTCCCACAATGTGATAGGTGGCAAGCCTATCGCCAAGTGGCACATATCCAAACCCGAGCAACGTTTTTTTTTAGAAAATTGGAAAACCCAACCTTTTATTGTTGCCCCACCCGAGAATCGAACCCGAGACCTCATGCAGTCAAGTCCAAAACCTGGACCGCTAGACCACAGGGGCGACTTAAACATAGTTTAGGCGATAGTTTTAAAAACAAACAGAATAAAGAGAGTTTTATCAAGATTTCGTTTAATTTTCAAAGGTTAAAAAAATGCAAGACCAACCATTTAAGTAACATATTTAGAAGGTATAACAATGCAAGTTTTTACGCCAAGAAATAGTGACAAACTACATTTGAATCAATTTAAAATATATTCAACATCAAACTTTAAATTGTGCAGTTACAACGTATAAAAGATTTACAGGTGGTGCAGAAAAATGTAGAACGCAATCTCCTGTAAAAGATTGAAACTTGTAGCGGTAATGAGAGGTGTGACGTCACTAGTCACAACTTAGATGAGATGGAATTTAAGAGTGGGTATATTCACCTAAGGTGGTAATTCTGAGGTGTACCAACTAAATTTATTTTAGGTGTCTGCTGTATTTTTCCTATGAAACAAAAGAGATGGACAATTGTGATAATCCTGCTCAAAGAGAATATAGTACGTTTAAATCCTGCTGTCCATAAACTAAGCTTATTTTGAATGCTTGCTTTTTAAATGAAACAAAAACAAAAGAGATGGAACATTTCAGACATGTCAGTTTAATCTGGACAAGGATGGCCAACTTGTGACGCTTTTAATGAACGTTTTCCGAAGTCTGTAGAAATGTCAGGTTTAAAGTAAATTAACGTGTTTTGTCTCTTTCTACTGCTATGGCTGAAAGAAGATAGCGACAGCTTAAAATTAGTTTGATATATACGCGACAAAGTTTATATTATATAAGCGCCATTTTAGACATGTTACATTAGTCCAGGCATGCCAACTTTTGACGTTTTTAATCAACGCTTTTCTAGGAATAAATTAAAAGTCTGTAGAAATTTCGTTTATAAAGTAATCTGACCACACTGTCTGAGTGAGTGTGTGTGCGCGCGTTTGTGTGTGTGTGTGTGTGTGTGTGTGTGAGTGTGAGCGTGTGTGTGTGTTTGTTTGTGGCATCATAGCTTTTGCAACGTATGGTTCTACCTCGATGCAGATATTTTTGTTTGAAAACTAATAAAATTGATGTGCAGTTTAGCAACATTACATGATTGTTTTGTACTGTAGATTCCTATAACGAATGTTTTAGTTAAAATGAAGGTCTTAAACTTGTTATTTGTATAACTCATATAAAATTCGTCTTTTATGACAAATATGGGCTACATTTGACAGTGATTAATAATACATTTTGACTTAATCCTGAGGATGAAGGCGCGGCCAGCTTCAAGTGCTGAATCCACAAAGTCGCGTTTCCCTGTAACCAAGGACCGTCTAAAGAAATCAGGGCATCAAGAGTGTCCTACATTATGCAGAACTCGGAAAGCCCGCTTGGCGCCTACTTCAACCATGGGATCCTTGTCAGTGCAACGGTGTTGCATAACCCCTGTTCACTGTGAAAATCTCCTCAGTTCATGAATCACATAGCGATCCGTTACGTGGTGTTTGTTTCTGAAATACTACAATTATTTATGTTTACAGTAAGGTTATATTCTTGTTTAAGGTGTCTTAAAAAACCAAATACCAAACATGATGATGGGGAACGCAACATAATGCGAATGAACGAAAATAATCGCTATCTATATCTTTCATATTCACAAAGAGGTAGGCAGAGGCAACACTAGGTGCCTCAATGTGATAATCTGTATAAAAAATATGTTTTGACGAAAATTAAAAAAAAAAATTCTATTTATTGCCCGATCCGAGGATTAAACCCGGAATCTCGTGGAGTTAAGTCCAACACCGGACGGCTACACCACACACATACAGCTACATAATAAGGCCCTAGGCCCGTGCTACAACGTAGAACTATGATGTCCAAACGTTGATTGCCTACTTTCAGTGGTTTGAGGCTGAGTTTTAAATAAAGAGGACAGATATACATATATGTGATGTAACAACTAACGGATGTAACAATTATGGAAATCCTTTTTTTGTTGTGTTATTCATTGACCACGTAACGTTCTTATGAAGGAAAAAAACAAGACAAATGGGAAAAACGATGCTTTAATTCGTACAAACTGTAAGTAGCTGTTAATGTCACACGATACGGAGTTCGCCGGGTCGGCTAGCTAAATATAGGTAAGTATGCAAGTGTTAATTTCGATGCAAAACAAATTATTACTTTGGTAGAAGCAGAGAATACGTGTGCGTCTGTCTGTGGCATTATAACTTTTGAACTTATATACCGATTTAGATGCGCTTAGTTAAGTTACATGTAAGTTTTATTGGGGGTTATTGCAAAAAAATTTTTTTTGTGTTGTTTCTTAATTGACCGTTGGTCGAGTGGGTAACGTACATGCCTAACTACGCCTCTCAACCACTAGGCTCGGGTTCGATTCCCGACGGAGGCAGCCATTTGTGTGACGAGCATTTAGATGTCTGAATTTTTGGGTCTGGGTGTTTATCAAATTTATTCAGGTATCTATTTAAATATTTCTATGTATTACAATCGTTAACTAACATCCATAAAACAAGCATATAACTTGCTTACTTTGGGGTTAGATTTAGTTTGTGTAGCTTGTCCAATGATATTTATTTATTAAATTTAAACTTATGTATGTTCGGACTTGTGGTACACAATGCACATGTATCCATGATATCCACTTACTCTTTTACTGACAAAAACTTACGCGCCCATTGATCTGGTGTGTAACTTCGTTTTTGTTAGCAAAAGTAAAGTTACACACCAGATCAAAGGGCGCGTAAGTTTTATTGGTGAGGGGGTGAGGACTCAATTAGTTCATTATGTCGTAAAAATAATAAATGCGGCGCCGATACTGCTACATATACTGTAATTTAATAACAGTATAATTAAAAAAAAAACCATATCAAGTAAATCATCTACGTACCTACAGAAAAATTAAGTAATTTCCTCGATTTCTTTGGGATTCCATCATTAAATCCCGACTTGCCGGCAATGGGATAGCCTCAGAAGTACGCTCTTTTAAATAAAAATGAACTTGGTCAGAAATTACAGAGAAATTGATGAACATGCATAAAACATATAGGAGCCGAACGTATAACCTCCTTTTTCAAATAATCAGATGTTAGTCAAAATGGAGAGTAAGAATTTGTAACAAAATTAGCTATATTAGCAACTAGTAAGTTTGCGTAAGGATTTTTCAAGAAGGCGGACAAGCTTAATACGCAAGTAATCGGGTTGGAGTGCTTAGTTAGTTGGGAATTAGGTCGGGAGGCCTCGAGTGCTTTTGCCGCGGCATGGCGGTCCGTTGTAGCTGGCCGATGTCTTAATTACAGCTAACATGTTACATATGTATAAAAAATACAACATATCTAATGATATTATGAATTGTAATTGATGGTTAATACACTGTCAATATTGATAAAAAGTATCTTCACGTCCATATCCCCGAAGAGATAGGCAAAGGCACAACCAGGGCACCCACGACTAGCCGAAGACACTATAACGTTCTATAATATGATAGGTGGCAAGCCTATCGCCAACCGGGCATATATCCAATCCCGAGCAACGTTTTTTTTATTAGAAAATTGGAAAAAAACCCAAAGTTCTTTTTGTTGCCCGACCCGGGATTCGAACCCGGGACCTCAGGCAGTCAATTCAACAACTGAACCGCTAGACTACAGAGGCGACTAAAATATAATATACCTACTAAAATTATGAATTGTAATTGATTATTAATACGTTGTCAATATTTATCTAGTTAATGAAATAAATCAATAATTATAATTATCACACGAATTAATTACGTTCAAACGTTTCGCAAAATTACATAACTAAAATTAAAAGTGAATAATTATGTCCTGTTTATTATTATTTTTTTTATAATATTGGAAGGCAAACAAGCAGACGGATTTCCTGATGGTAAATGGGAAATTCACGCCGCCTAGAGACACCAAAGTTGATAATGGTGCGTTTCCAACCTGAGGCTGGGATGTTAGGCCTCGAGCAAAAGTAAGTTTACCGGCTACCTTACCCTCCGAACCGGAACACGTCATGACGTTAAGGCGGCAGGTATAGGTAAGGCGGTGGTACCAATCCGGACGAGTCGCTGCTAAACTCTACCACCTTGTCAGATGTAACGGTGTTAGTGACGGTGAGCCTATGCTCGCCTGTTACGAGCTGCCTGTCAAGGAAGGCAGGTGGTCTATTCTACAAAGGAGCCTGGACCACAACGGGAAAACAAAGGACATAAAATAAACGTGTAATAAAATAAAAAAAAGGTTCCCCAAGATACATGCAACGTCTTGTGTCTAAATCTCTGGTAAATCAAATCATATATGGGGGGAGGGGGGAGAGGGGGGGGGGTAGACCTGCACTTTACGCCTAACACCGCAAGATAACACCTCTTATATCTAAGTTGTCTTTAGGAAACGCTTTACATCTCACTTTATGGACAATTTGTTTGCTGTCTTATCATACATACGGGTCGTTAGCAGATTTTATCAAAACAATTTTCATTTCATACTTCTTTAGAAAGATTTAAGCAAGTTTTTATATTGCTTTGCGGTGCAGGCAGACTGGCAGTGGGTATGCCCGATTGAAAGACCTTGACTTCACCCTCGGAAAATAGAAGAAAAATGGAAAGATTTGATAATGGAATACGTACCTAGTTCTCACCAATGAAGACATCATGTCTTATAAAAAAATATACAATGTTTAAACCCTTTACTGCCACTGGTCACTTAAGTCTACGTTATGTAAATCTAGTGTAATAATAAGACTTTTTTAATGTAACGTTAAACGAATAATCTTAGACATCACCATAGATGGTACCACGAACTTGTTCATAGTATTGTCTGTAACCATCATGAGTAGAAATAAATCAAATTTATATCTTCAGCATGCCTCTACTTATTCTTTATTTCATCACAAAGCTAAGCCATGTTTTTCGTACTTTTACAATTTTTTTAGAGAAATTCTAATGGATTTACGAATAAAATAAAAGACAATAAATAAACAGAAGCTTTAGTCATCACTAGCATTTTGATAACAGTTAAAGTAAATTAAATTCGTATTTTGAACATTTGGACCAATGGCAATCTAACCAAAACGATTTTAATTTGATACATGAATATTATAGTTTACTTCTACGTAACTGTACCTAGAGGTTAACAAAACACACGTTCAGGTAGTTGAGTTGGAAAGATTTTAGAACCATTTTAATAAACAATGACTACCTAAAGCTGTGAAACCACTTCAAGAACATTTAAAATTCTAACTACGTCAAGGCTAGCACACGAGAGAAATCTGGGGCACGCTTAAAGGAGATGCACACGGTCCTTCATATCCCATGCAGCACTGTAAGGGTTAGTGAACTCGATAGCTCGTGTTAATTTATTAGGAAACAGTCAGTTTTTTTCTGAAAAGTCAGATGAATATGGAAAACAGACGAGGCAAGTATCATCTGCAAATGTGAAGTGGGATTTCGCTCCTATATAATTTATAAGTTAGAATTTTTAATTTGTAAAAATGTAGTTCGCATAGCTATACGTGTGGCCGGTTTGACACTTTGGAATAGTGATATGAATGTCAATTTATTATGGAAAAAAAAAATTACCAAATGCTCCTCGAATTTTTCAGTACATATCTAGATAATTTATAAATGCTGAGTTTTGGCGCCATCGTGAAAGAAGACAGTCGTAGTTTTTTCGTATCTAATTATTGAACTGTGTGTACATTATAAGTACTTTACTATTACTTAATTTTGGTGGCAGTTAGTTTAATTTTGTTCATTCAAAGTGTACACGTGAAATAGTTATGAAGAAATGAGTGTGTCGTGTATTTTCTCGTTGCCGTCAAATCTCACCAAATGAGCTTGAGTAACGAGGCCACCGCTTTACTCAAGATCCTGACATGGCTTTGTATATAATGACTTAAGAATTTATTAATACGGAAGACGTGGCAGCATCGTCTAAAGGTCTTAGCCGGCCCCAGAAAGGGACAAACAAAGTTATATATAAACGTTAAACCGGCCATCATAGCGATCCGCTACCAGTTTGGCGCAACTTTCATATAAAAAATTAAAAAATAAGTTTGCTATGTATTTTATTCGCCCAAATCATATGTCACTAGTTGCCTTGTATCTGAATGCCTTTAGACTTACTTTAAAATTATACGGGTTATAATTTTTCAAGTAAACTTTATACAAATTCGGGTTTGCTATGTATCTATGGAAGTCCCGCCTCTTAATACGTAGTATTTATATACTCTTTGTCCGCTACTATTATAGCTAAATATATATATTATGTGAGTCGCGGCCGGTGACCGCGACACCAAACGGCTGATGCTGCATTATGCTTAAGCATATGATCAATGTACGGTCGAAGCCCGTACAATAGCTACGTATTTAATGGAAAATAGTCTATTTGCAAGTCTGGCAAAAAAATTAGGAACACATTATTTTATGATACTGATTACTTTGTTATAATAAATAATGATTACATAGTATCCTTTTATCTTCTTATTCACCGTTGAACTTACTCAACAACTAACTGAAGTTTTAGTTGACGAAGTTCCAGTGACTCTGTATTCCCAATAAAGAATTATTGTACTGTGTTACTCTTTTGTAATCAAATGTTGCCGTATTGTTTATGTGAGACGCCAGCGAACTGAGGAAACAAACATACTAAGAGACAACTGTGGCCTATTGCTATGACTATTACTCAAGTTTACCAGATACCCTACCCTCTAGGCCGGGCATGACAGAGTCATCATAGCGGCAGGTTGCTGTACAAAACTCTACCACCAGTGTTCATGTTATTCTTCTTCTTTTATAAATATGGCTTTCGGTCGTTTTTCACGTCTACTTTGCCAATCTCAAGTTAGTTAATTCTTATACAATATACAGTCATTAGTCATTATGTACAAAGTCATGTCAGGTCAGGGTCTTGAGTAAAGCGGTGGCTTCGTTACTCAAGCTCATCTAGGAGATTTAACAGCAGCGAGGAAATAGACGACACACTAATTTCTTCATGATTATTTCATTGTGCACTTTCATTGAACAAAATTAATCTAATTCCCACCCAAATTAACCAATTTCACTCAATTTAAACACGAAATTCAATAACAACGAAAAAATTACCCTCCCTCACGATGGCGTTAAAACTGTGTTCTTGTTGATATTGACCTATTTGACTTGTTACAAGCTGCAAGACAGAAAAGCCGATGGTCTATTCTACTCAGCAAACCCGTGGGAACACAGGGTTATATAGTACAATAATTATTATGGGATATTTATATTAAATCTCATATATTTTAAAAATTAAGATATGCATTATTTCATTACAATTACAGTACATACACTTGGTTTTTAATAGAATTTTGACGTCAATGATGTTTTAACAACATTATGCGACTCTAATTTTGTTTAATTTTTTTCTAGAACTTAATTTAGTATATAGCTAACTCATTATTAGCTAAGCTCTTACTCATAAAAAGGTTTATTTATAAATTCGTGAAAAAATTTCACTCTTGAGTCTGGCTACACGTTTCTGCGTTAATGAACAACAAACAAACATACCTTCATGTATTTATATTCTATCAATTTGCATAAACTGTCGCAACTATAAATTTTTTTAGTTTTTGAACATTTAAAAATTATAATAAAAAAATAATTTTCTAATAAAAAAAAAAATTTGGTCGGGATTGGAAATGTGCCCGGTTGGCGATAGGCTTGCCACCTATCACATTGTGGGACTTAGTGTCTTCGGCTAGTCGTGGGTGCCCTGGTTGTGCCTCTGCCTACCTCTTCGGGGATATGGGCGTGAAGATACTTAAAAATTATATTACTATTCGATTTTCTAAAAGAAAAATAAAATGATTTAAAAAAAAGTATTAGAACTTGCCGTTATCTTTTAAATGTTGGGCAACAACAGTGCAAAAGGCAATGAACAGTGCACGAATACAAGTCGATAACAACATAGAATATTAGTTTATGATAATGATGTGATTAGCATAAACTAATAGTGTTACCGTCATTCCGTCGAGCATGTGAATCACACAAAACAATCAACGGCACAACCAAATCTGTTACACTGAATCGAATGACGAATGCAACGGAAATGATCGCCGTTTGGAACCCAGCGACGTGCCAACTTCCAGTGGCATCCCTGTGCCAGGGACGTACTCGTATCTACAACATATCCGCACTACACGCCGCGCTGCATCCTAAACACCCCATTGTCTATTGTTGTAGCGGTGTCTATAGTATCCTATGGACAAGCAAACCTTCAAGCTTTCTTATAATACAACAAATACAGTAAATAATAATAAGTATTAATTTTAATTGTTGTACACAAAGTCGTGCTAGTGTTTAAGCATAGACGGACAGAAAAGTATTAAACTGTGTTTGTGTCTTTCACAGGGATAAGAAATTTAATTTAACTTAACTTTTAATACATGTTTTTTTAAATATTTATACGGGATACTCACCATATATCTTTATTTTATTTGTAGATATTTCGGTCTAGTTGTATAGACCGTGGTCATGACGGGATTGAAGTTGAAGTGGAACGGGGTTGAAGACGGGATGAGACGGGAACTTTAAAATTATATGTAATCCATGGCTTATACACCTTAGTATACAAAGTAGCTTTTCGTTGCTTCAGATCATATTTGTGTAGCATATTTCATCCTAATTTGGTCTAGCTCTGTAGCCACAAAAAGTTTTAATTTATATTATTTACATTAAAGATATTTTTTTACAGTGGTGGACTACATATGCCGAAGTCGACAAATGATACTGCATTATTACGAATCAATAGCAGCATCCAACTTATGCCGATGACAATACGGGCCGAAACACAAAACCGCGTTAGAATCGGCAGTAGCGTCACAGCCGATTGTAGCGGTGCTGCACTATTTATTTGTTTTAAACAGAGTAATATCTTTTAATAACAAATAAGCAATAAGTTTCTCACCATGGTCCATGGTAGTGACACGTCAATGATGCCGCAACGCAAATCGACAATTTAAGCGGCGCGGCGCCGAAACTCGCTAATGTGTTTTGGCCCTTACGCATATCATCGAAAATGCATCTGATATCGCAGATTTTTAAAAGTATTTAATTAACATATTACGCTGAATACATACCTGATGTTTTCTTCGTTTATGACAATCACGGTTGCTCCATTTTTCGAGGGACCTGAAACCAAATTAAACATATTTCATTGGAATATCTTATAGTAAGTCAAGATATTGTATTAAGTATCCGAAACGAGATCTCTTGTGATATACCTAAAAAACTTGATCGAAATTGGTCTAGCGGGTTTTTGCAGTTAGTTAAAAAAATGGTAAACACGCAAACATACCAGAATTCCGAAAAACTTATTTAGGGCTTGGAAGGGTTCCAGTTACATAACGTAATATCTTCAATGTACAGTAGGGTTACTCTTGAACCTCGGTTAATGCAATATTGGAAATAGGAATGGAGTATGTCATTTTAGGTACCCTTGAACACAATACAGGCGAATTATTAACGTTTAGTTAATAGTAAACAATAAACTATTCGGATTAGTTGAATTTATTTGTAATCAAATGTTAATAATCCGCTAGTACTGTGTTTAAAAGTACCTAAAATGACATACATAATAATATACGATTCCAATTTCAAAATCGCATCATATCGAGATTCAAGAGTAACCCTACAGATATACCCTATTAAGTTGATAATATTTAACCTACTCCAAAAAAGCAAGTTATCACTGCAACTGTAGGTTTCTTACTGTCATGGGAGTTTTTTTAGAAATTAGTTCATAATTCCGAAGTGGTCCCATATAAATTTGATCATGACCCGACTAGTGGTTTTTGAGTTATATTTAATAATGCATACATTTTCACGTACTACATCAACGATATCGCGTCGCGATGTTAATTCAAAAACCACTTGGACGTCGATAAGATATCGGCTATACGGAATCATTAATTATCGTTCAAAAAAAGAATAATCACGTCGCGAAGTGGTTGTGAAATCGAAATAAGTTTTGCAATTTAAAAAAAAGTATCTTCACGCACATATCCCGTAAGAGGTAGGCAGAGGCACAACCAGGGCACCCACGTCTAGCCAAAGACACTAAGTCTCACAATGTGATAGGTGGCAAGACTATCGCCAATTCAGCACATTTCCAATAATGGGCAACGTTATTTTAAAATTAAAAATATATATTTTGTAATTTTTTGATGTCAGACCCGGGTATCAAACCCGGGACCTCAAGTAGTTAAGCCCTTCGCCGGACTAGTACATACATATTCTGTTTATATATTCATTAATCACTAACAAAAAAGTATCACTAACAAAACTCTGGTAATCAGCTCTAGCCGTAGACAAAAAAGAAATTGCTCGTTATAAGACAGGTATCAGTGTAACAAACATATTTTACATTCCTTTAGACTCTTGCATGCACTAATGCTTACCGAACGATTACTAAGAACGTTGTA
>NJDC01001648.1:94487-115438 GCA_002245475.1 Calephelis virginiensis | reverse complement strand
GGCCTCAGGTTGGCAACGCACCATTACCACCTTTGGTGTCTCTAGGCGGTGTGAATTTCTTACCATCAGGAAATCCGTCCGCTTGTTTGGACTGTGAATATAAGATATTTAATTTATATTTTAAGAATGATTAGTGTACTCGTAGCATAATATAGTAGGCGGCAGCGAAATTGACTCATTAAAAGCAGAAAAACATTGTTTTTCAGCACAAAGTCAAAAGACCGCGCGATAAACACAGTTTGGACAGTTACTTTGTTAATAATCAAACTACATTTCAGTCCTTATTGCGATTTCAATTGAGATTGTGAACAAATTGTTTATATCCGCTACATAAACGGTTAGTCTCTATGTTTGTAATTGTGATTATCTTTATTTTTTTTAAACGATGAACGTAAAATAAATTACAAAAGAGTAAACATTCGCGACGTTAGCTCGAGTTGGTTAAGCACATTAAAATAATATACTTTAAAGACACTATTAGTACACGTTTATTTTTAAATTGATTCGCGAATAACAAACGTTAGTGTGAAATGGGTCCTTTGGTTACGCGTATGTAGTATGTACCTGTAGGGCAACCGATACGCGTCCAGATAGACAACGCTGCGTATAGTATAGTCATTTAGCTCTTCATGAAGGGTCACCAATAATAAAAACTTATGTGGATACTCTACCTTATTCTACACAAATGTAGTATACAACAAGTACAGTTTTTAAGCAGTCAAGTGTAAGCATTTACTTAACTATTTTATTACTTAACTTATTTACGAAACTAAGGAATCAATTCATTTTTTAAAATTGTTATTTTGGACGTTTGTTACGCACTTATTGGACCAATAACAAACCGGTTTTGATGGTTCCTTTTTTGATTTTATCATGATTCGACTCGTGTTTTTTAAGTTATACTTAACAACCAACAAATTGTCATCTATGTTGGCATCATTAAAATTTATGCATTTAATAAGTAAGTAGGTATACCTAACTATAGTTTATGTTAGACAACTAGTGTATATGAGATAACTTGATAATCATTTGCTATAAAATATTAAAAATAAATTAATAATAGAACTAAAACAATAAAAAATTATCAAATTGAAATTATATAAAAAAAGCTGAATATTTGCCGGGTGAGAGTGCTTTTGATTGACTGCAACTCATTTCTTATTAATATTAATGTATAATGTATTACTACTTTATCCCCTTTACTAATAAAACTTACGTGCTCGTTGATCTGGTGTGTAACTTAATTTTTTGTTAGCAAATAACCCCTATTTTTATAGAGTAAGGAAAAAATACAAGCATACTGAGTTTCTTTCTGTATGTATTGTGTGGCCTGGGTTCCAATCCAATGGTAGATTTCAGGTTTATATACAGCGTCATAAGTGCCTGAAGTACAGTCTAAGTAAAATAAACGAATTTCTATTTCTAATTGGAGTCTTTTTTTGCAGTTCTACTGTACTTAAATTATTTAATTTTATGTAAGAAAAATATAAATGTCAAGAAACGTACTTACTAGTAGTATATATCTCTAAGGGTCACTTGCAAGTTTCCGGGTTAAGTATTTGACACTGAGTTAGCGTCTAACTAGAGTTAAATCACCTTATATTTGAGAGTTTAACTCAATATTAAATGTAGCCCGGGAATGTGTCCTAAGTACATAAACTATAATATATGTTTATTGTTTGTAATGAAGCAAACTGTATGTTACTGCATATTTTTGTAATGCCATTTGTGTAAAAAAATATGTATGTAAATTGCGAAGCAACGGATTTTATTCTACAACTGAGTGAAAGTAAAATAGGTAGGGTGTTATCTTTTGGGCCCCTCCTAGAATTTGTTTGGATAAGGGTGGGGTAGTTTTGATTATAGTCATTTTTACATTAGGGTGCGAAGTGTTACTTATTTTCTATTTTTTAATATTTATAAAGGAGAAAAACAATTGTTTTAAAATATTTAAACAGTGGATATACTGAACCGGTTTTAATATTTTTATGGACTTTTTTGCACTACATTTTTTTCTGTAACAAGCATGCGGCTCCCTTGATAACTGACAAACACCTAAATCACTATAATTTTCCAAATTACTATAGACTAATTTAAAGTCTAGTATTTGTTTAAATAAAGTTTACAAATTAATAGAAAAATATAAAGGTATATGAAAATCATAACTATTTTACTCTGACGAATTCGTGGGAAAACACTGACACCGACAAAAGTCGTTGCAGAATTTGTATAAACGATAGGGAAACCTATTTTGATGTATGTAATATTAATCCGAATAATCGCATAATGTTACAAATCTAGCATCATTATGTTGTTGTTTGGTGTTGCCGTTGGCTACCTGTGATCTCAGATTCGATTCCAGAGACGGACAACTTAAAATGCGTTTTCTCATTTTCTTTAATTACACCGTTGGCCTGGGATTGTGATTGATATAAGTGCCCGGTGGCAATAGGTTTGACCTCTATTCCGTAGAAGGATTCTGAATACCTTTGGCTTGGAAGCTCTAGTTGTACCTCAGCCAACCTTTTTGGTAATACGGACGTAAGGTTATTTACATATTCGAAGGTAAGTGATATTTATGTGTTTTATATTTTGAATTTCTTACCATCAAGAAATCCATCGGCTTGTTTGCCTTTCAATATCTTAAAAAATATTCTTTATGAAGACATTAAAACATGTTATTTAGGCTGTAACAGGTTTAAACTATAATTTCGATACATTTCGTTACCGAATTTAGTAACATAAGTGGCATGGATACCTATTGTAATGCGATATTATTCCGAATAATTTCATAATGTGAAACAAACCTATTATAATTATATTTTGGACTACTTACATTTTTAACTTTTTTTCATGAGATCGCAGATTCGATTCCTGGATCGGGTAACATAAAATGTGCTTCCCATTTTATAGTAAAATTATTGTTACCTGGGATTTTATAAGTGCCTGGTTGGCGATTGATTTGATTTTTTTATACAAGAGGCTAACGAGCTAGTAGGTCACCTGATGGAAAATGATCACCGCCCACGGACATCCGCAACACCAGGAATATCACAGATGAGTTGCCGACCTTTAAGGAATGAGTACGCTCTTTTCTTGAAGGTCTCCAAGTCATAATTGTTTGGGAATACCGCCCTCGGTAAATGCCCATCACATTGTGGGACTCCAATTACCTTCGTCAACACGCGGGTTACTGTACTTACTTTTCCGTAATACGGGCAAAAAGATACTTATACTAATAAGAATTTAATAATTTTCGAGTGTACTCGTCGCCGGCACCTTAACACCAAGCAATAGCAGTATACCACGACATTATACAACACATTGTGACATTGTCACAGTTGAATCTCATATGCGTGTGTTATCTGCATCAATTGTACTTGCGACATTATTTCCCTATATTGTAAACACAGTAACATAATTAAAACTAGACTAATACCGGCTATAGTGCAGGCGCTATGGCGGCAAACACGCGATGTTACGGCTCATTATTATTATGCGAAAATACTGCGATATTCAGATTACACACGATCAGTACTTCCCTAGATACAAGTTTTTTTATGATATTGGAAGGCAAACAAACAGACGAATTTCCTGAAATTCACGCCGCCTAGAGAGACCTAAGTTGTAATGGTGTGTTGCTGACCTAAGGTCAGGATTTTAGGCCTCGAACAAAAATAAGTTTACCGGCTACCTTGTGCTTGGAACCGGAACACTTCAACGGCAAGCGCTGACGTTATGGCGGCAGAAATAGATAAGGTGGTGGTACCAAACTTGACCACTTATTCAGATGTCAATTTGTTAGTGACCGTCGCTATGCCTATGCTGGCCTTTTACGAGCTGCCTGTCTGGAAGGCAGATGACCTAATCTGCAACAGAGCCTTGACCAACACAGATTATAATAATGTTAGAAACATTTCTCTGTTAATTAAAGATATTTTTAATTGTTGCCAACGGCTGAGCTAATTTTTGTTTTATTCCAAGTTGAACCACATTACATGGTTTCAAATTTAATCCACAGATTCAGTAGTTTCGGAGTTTGTATATAACATAAATCATAATTCATGATGTGTATTTGTGATAAACATGAAAATTTTATCTAATATATAAAATTCTCGTGTCACAATGTTCGTTCCCGTACTCCTTCGAAACGGCTTGACCGATTCTCATGAAATTTTGTGAGCACATTGAGTAGGTCTGAGAATCGGCCATCTATTTTTCATACCCCTAAGTGATAAGGGTGACTCACCCCAATTTTTTTAAATAAATCACATTAAAAATATAGCAGAACAACGTCTGCCGGGTCAGCTAGTATTTATATAAAACCTGTTTCGGGTCTCATGTGTAGAATAGACTGCTTTTCTGCCAGGCAGCTCGTAAAAGGCGAGCGAAGGTAAAATTACCAACAAAACCTATGGTGGTGGCCAGCCCTGCTGCAGCTCCTCTGATTAGGGATCCACCGCTTTACCTATTTCTACCGTCATAATTGTTTTTAATTGTAATTGATATTGATTATTTATTCCTTTTTATTGTTTATTATACAAAGTCTTCGACCAGTGTGTGTTACCAGTGGTGACATATGGAACTGAGACTTGGCCGTTAAATGTGGGCCTCTTAAATAAGCTCAGAGTCACTCAGCGTGCTATGGAGAAAGCTTTGCTCGGTGTTTCTCTGCGTGATATAATCCGTGATTCGGTGATCCCCAAGAGAACAAGAGTAACCGACATGGTCCAGAGAGTCAGCAAGAATTGGTAATGGGTAGGCCACATTGCTCACAGAACCGATAACCGCTGGGGAAGAAAGGTTCTCGAGTGGCGGCCCCGTACCGGAGGACGTAGTGTTGGACGACCTCCCACCCGGTGGACTGATGATCTGGTCAAAGTCGCGGGGAGTCGCTGGTTACAAGCGGCTGCTGACCGTGACTTGTGGCGCTCTTTGGCCTATGTCCAGCAGTAGAAGTCCTCCGGCTGATGATGATATAAAGTTTTAATGTACTTAATAATAGTAACTACACTATTGAATTAGGTATCATGTAATAATTGCGTATTGTTTAAAATAAAAACATAAATTTTACACCATTGCAGACACTGGTAATACAATTAAAACTGTACTGTAGGTATGTCTGCAGTTGCTGCGGCAGTGAGCACGCGATGTTAGGTTTCTCTAGCGAAAATACTGCCAAATACTAACTGCATTAAAATATTCCAGGGACTCAAGCCCGTTTACTTATTGACAAGATAATTAGTTGGCGTTGGGATGTGGCGACCCCATCGCTTGCAAGTGGTTACAGGAGCAAAATATTTTGGTCACTGGATAATTCCATTATTGCAGTCACGACTAGATGATGGTACCTGCAGCTCGCACCAGTAACATCTATTGTATCTGTAGGTGGCCATAGCACTACCATACTTTATACCAATAGTAAAAGACAACTAAGTCCCCTACTTGTTCCCTATTTCGTGGCATAAAAAAGTTACAATGATATATTCATCACATGTCTAACACATTTTGTCAACCTGCCATTATTATTAAACACAAATATCTGATGAAAGTTTTGCTACGAGTAGCAGATATTAAATTGACTAAATATAATAGTTTATTGATGTACAAACTGGGTCTTACGTTGCCTTCTTTCCTTTAAGAGGTCTTGAATAAAAAAATACAGTATTTGTAATCTATAACTTGCTTTTTAATATGACAGTTTCTTGACGTCTAGACGTCTATAAAAATATCGACGATTTTAAGGGACGTGTTATTAATCATTATTCAAACATCGATATTATTTGTAAACGATGATATTTTGAGTAATTGTCTATGATGGTTTTACATAACCGGAGAGAAAAAAAACTTTTGAGGATACAAGAGATTTTGGGAGAATTAGATCAAGAATTTAACTAAGAATTTTTTTATTGTGTAGTTTGATTTTATAAGAATTGAGAGTTTAAAAATCGGTGCTTTTAAGGGATGTTAACATTTATTATGATTTGAGAAAATGTCTCCTAAAGTGCATACGAATATGATGAACGTAAAAAACAGAGAAAAGCTTTTACAGCTTATCATAGAACCGATGAAGTTTGGCATGTAGTTGAATACCTTTGAAGCATTTAATAGACTAAAATCCGAACTTAGATCGACCTACGCCGACCTGATAATAGGATGAAAACAAAATGGGTTGCCTAAAATATCTTGGAAAGATATTTTTTTGTTTAAAAAATGTTTTTTATTAAGTGGTGCAATATAACACCTAATAATACACTTTTATCCCCACATAAAGTTTAAGACATATCATAATATGTGCGGAAGTTGGGTTGCCTATTATTTATTTGGGTTGCTAAGTATAAGCATATGTTGATGACAGTAAGTTTAACAGGATTGTATATAATAGAAAAATAAATATCAATACGTAATTTATTGCAAACAGGTTGATATAGGGTTGTCTGAAAAAATCTCGGAACAATGATTTTTTTTAAACGCAAATAAAAACAGCCTTTTAAGAATTTTTCAAGCAACTCATTTTTAACATGATTTCCAGTATTATACTTGATTAATCATAAAATATTATTTCATCCAGAGTAGGAAGAAGTAGATTTGGATCTCTTGCTATAATATGTGGATATCAAGAAAAACACAGTATACATAAAAAGTAACATAACGCCCAAATCCTTAAGGTGGTAGGCAGAGGTACAACCAGGGCACCCACAACTACAATGTGAAAGTTACCCCAATGTGATAGGTGGCAAGACTACCGTCAACCGGGCACATATACAATCCCAAGCAATTTTATTTTCATTAGAAAATTGAAAAAAATCCACATTTTCTAGTTTTTTTCAGGATCGAACCCCCTGATCTTAAGATGTCAAATGCCAGACCACAGACCACAGGGGCGATCGTATACTGAAAATCACAACAAATTCTAAATCCTACTAATATTACAAATGCAAAAGTTTGTATGTTTGTTACACCTTCACGCAAAAACTGTTGAACCAATTTTCATGAAATAGCACACACATAGAAGGTAACTTAGATAACCACATAGGATAATTTTTATTCCGAAAAACCATTAACCACGCGGGCAACAGCTAGTCTATACTAATATTGATTTTTTGTTTGTTTGTTTGTTTGAAATGAATATGCTCCAAAACTATTGGACCGATTTCAAAAATTCTTTCACCTTTACAATGCTACATTATCCCTGAGTGACATAGGCTTTGTTTCATCAAAGTCGGTGCAGTAAAAGCCAAGATACGCAGGCGAAGCTGCGTGAAACTGCTAGTACCAATAAGTTATTATTGTTAAGTTCTTAACAATCGAGTGTGAGTGTTTTATGAACCATATTATAAGCATGTCATTGTTTTAAGCATATTGTGATCCCATCAAACATAAACAATGGGGGGAGAGAACAAACGGTGTGTAGCCAAAACCACTCCGAACAAGGAGCATCTATTTTCGACTGGAAAGGGACCGCTTTGTGCCTTCTGTTCGTTCACCCTCTGACCTATTTCATGTTTAAGCTCACCTGTTACTACAGCAGGGTTTGATCTTCAGACAAATGATCACCTATCGTGTTTTGAATAAACATAGACTAAAGTACTCCAAGGTTTAAGTCAACATCGTAGTCTTTGTTACTATGACGTCAATTTAACATTGGAAGTAGCAGGTACTATTTAAATTATGCACTTCGGCAAGCTCCGAGATCCGAATGTATTTTAAAGATATATTTCTATATTATCGAGTTGTTATTACATAATTAATAATTTCGCTTAAATTTAGATAAGGTCAGCCAATTTCAAATAAAAGTGTAATAATAAGAGTAAAAAATGTAAAGCCGAAGTGCATAATTTAAATAGTAATACTATACCTTAGTTTATATTTAACAAGACGGTAAATGTTCACCTTTTTAATTTTTAAGGACCTACGTAAAATGGTCCACAACTTAAACAGCGTAATTTAAATTAGAAATACCTAAAACGCGACGAACAGTAGCCTAGATATATATATTAAACTGCTGAACCAGTTTTGGTGAAATGTTGCATGAAGATAGTAAACTCGTTGGCAGATATTGGCCCGTAGGCAGAGATTTTGCAAACGTAGCCAACTTACCTTTTGTTCTGATAGTTCAAATAGTATCAGTGGGAGCAAAAAAATTATAAATTGAATAACATTTATTTACTTATTTATAAATTGAAAATAATTTAATAGTAGATTAAGTCGCGAGCAATAGCTAAGTACCATAAATAAAACAAGGTACCTTCACGCCTATATCCTCAAATATATACGAAGAGGTACAAGAGCAGCCACGACTAGCCAAAAACACTAAGTCGCACAATTGTGGCAAACTTACAGCCAACTAAAAACTAATCCAATACCAAACAACGTTGTTTTACTAAAAAACTAGGTAGCTGTCCCAGTGAACTTCGTTCCACCTGTTCGGTTTGTATGGGAAGAAATGTACCCACACCAGAATGTGGTAGAGTATCTTGGTATTTTAAAATATCTTTATAACAACTTTTTAACATACATATTCCGCAAATACATAAATTTCATTTCATTTCAAAAATAAAGAGTTGTTTTCCAATTTTCCCGGTTTTTCTCTTCATAAAGACTTTCTCCTGACAATAACTAACACAAAAAAAAAGAATTAGCTAAATCAGTCCAGTAGTTCGGAAGTTATGTGCGGAGCAACACATTCAACGATTTTTTTTATAGATTGAAAAACACATTTTTGTATCGCCTGACCCGGGACCATATGTGGTCAACTCCTACACTATACCATTAATAGACCATAGAGGCGATAAGATAGGAGGCGGTATGTATAAGTAAATGTACTCTTAAGTAATTTTCGTTACGGTGAGTTTAGCACTTGAGTGATGAATGTTAAACAAATATTGAAATTGGTCGGCCGAACTGTTAACATCACATGACTTTGTTAATTAAATCTCATAGAATGGGAGGGCACCGTAAATGATCCTGGCTCATCGAGTCGACAGACGATGCTAGTTGCCATTGGAAAAAATATCCAAACTACGAAACCCTAAAAATAGTGAGCTGAGGCACACCTTGGCAAGTTTTTAACAATGAAAAAATGATTGACGAAATAGGACATGAGGTGTTAGCATGAAGCTTTATGAGTGCGATAGATGTTGCCCTCCTAGGCAAACTTAGGTTTGGGATACCCAAGTTGACATTCCACGATCACATCACTGCAAAAAAGCAGTTTACACTAAGGTGGTATCAAGAATCTTCGAAATCAGAGTCTGTTTGCAAAAGTAATGAATGCCCAGGCAGCCTAGGCAAGTCTATTAGGATCGTGACATTTGGCACTCGACACTGCCTAGGTGTGAGGGCGTTGGCGTGAAGATATGTATGTGCGTGATAAATATAGATACATGAAACTAGAAGTCGGCGATATTAAAAAAAATGCATGTAAAACGTATGCAAATAACGCATTACTGCAGCTTGAACCAACTTATTATCAAATTTTGGTCTAGGTTGCAAAGTTTTCATGTCATAGCATCAAACTTTTTTTTTGAAATGACTACGCAATACCTGACACCTCTTATACAAACCTTTTTCAACATAAAGTTTAAAACATAATACTTGATAAGGTAGGTTTATTGACAGTGACCTCCCAGTTTACTACCTTTTGAGGCTCAACTAGTACACGTTTTTTTTAATCTTTGCAATAATACATTTTGTGTCAACTTCACCATAGCAAAAAATAATTAGAATGAAGTGGTAATACAAAGTAGGCGGCGCATATAATGTGGATTTTTTGTTATTTACTTCGGCACATATTTCAACGTTGTTGCAGTCTGACATAAAACTTAATTAACTAATAAATAATATGTTACAGGGTTCGTCATTACTAATTGGATGTAATAAGCCCATGAAACTTTGTAAGTACTGTTAAAAACTATAATTACAAGCAAATATGCAAAGAAGCGAGCTGCCACTCGACCGAGTTTACGCAGGATGCGCTCATCGTGTTAACGAACTCACTGCTTTTTTGTTTATGGATGAACTGTTTCATAGACATTAAAATTTATATTTAAAATGCAATCATAGTATAAATGTTATCTACTATGTAAAATTGTAATATTGATTAACCAACCAACATTTTTATGTATGGGAATCGATTTTTTCGTCATTTGTTAACCAATATTAAAAAGTATTTACTTTATTTATAAGAGTGTACTTAGGTAACCCCATTAACAAAAAAATGGGATCAGATGATGGAATGCCATAGACATCAAGGAAATTTATATATATTTTTTGTACTTAGATGAAATAATATTGAAATCGAAGTCAATTTCTGCGGTGTTAATGCACTTTAATTATTTTGATTCTCTTGTTTTCTTCTTTAAAAATAGACAAAACAGTTTAGGATGTCTAAATAAACAATATCCCTTTCATTAAATCAATTTTAAGTTAATTAGATCAAGATGTCAACATGACAGCGAGATACTCGATCGCGTTTTTGCAGGATGCGCTCTTCGTGTTAACGTACTAACTGCTTTACTGTTTATGGATGAACTGTTTAATCAAAAACATTGACATTCGGACTGTTATTTTTTTTATTATATCAGTTCCGTTTTTTAAAAAGAAAGCTGGTATGTTTGTACTTAAAGTTTATAACTATATCTACGAGTAGGTATATCAAATTTAATAAAAATCGGCACAATTGTAAAATCGCAACAGTTGGAAAGTCAAACTTTCGCATTTAGGTATTATTATAATTTATACACACAGTGATCATAAATAAACGATTGTTGACACAAGATTTGAATCCGTATCCCTACATCTCTTGCTAACGACGCTCTTCCATTTAAGCAATTCAGGATTGAAATCATGTGATGAAATGTATTATTATCTTATCACTTGCGTCCCAATGACGGCAACAGATATAAAAATCATTTTTTTTTATACAAACACACATTTGTGAACCAGTACAAGTGTTATATCAAGTTATAAAGTATAGCCTAGTTTCGCACTATCACAATCGAGTGTAGGGCCCCACCATCTGTTTGAGAGGGTCGTCTGTAGATAAACAGATGTACACGTGCTGGAAGCTGGCGCCGGTTCAACAACCCCATCTCGGTTTATTTTTAAATGGCTACGACAGGATCACATCCTAATTACTATCGGGTCAATGCGCCTCGTTGGAAATTTCGCAACTACGAGTAGGTATGTCACACTTAAACAATTTGTAGGCGTATGTAGACTTTGACCACACAATATCGGTATATTTGTGTTAGTAATTACTAGTGGTCGCCCATTGGTCGAAATTCGACCATAATAAATTTTAATATCTTGTTGATAAGACGCCGTCTTCATTTCTCAAGACCAACTACTAAACTTTATGAATAGTTAGTGCACCATCTGTGATCTTTTATCGTTATCATCAAAATATATTTATTTGTGTGTGTCAAATGCATGGTAGTGTAGGTAATGTTTTATTTATTGATTTAATGTACATTATTATTAAAAAAATATTAGCGTTCTGCACTTCTCCTACACATAAACTGTAAGTGTGCCAAATTTTATGCTCCTGCGTCAGCGCAATTTTCGTCGAAAGGGGTAATATCCAAAGGATTTAGTTGTATGCTGTCAACCTTACTCTCCCCGGGTATCTACTTTCACGACTGGGTGGGTTTCACATCCACATTAACATTGTATATTTGTTTTGTAAGCTTTCATCGCAATTTTTTTATGATATTGGAAGGCAAACAAGCAGACGGATTTCGTGATGGTAAGAGATTCTCGCCGCCTAGAGACACCAAATGTGTTAGTGGTGCGTTGTCAACCTGAGGCTGGGATTTTAGGCCTCGACCAAAAGTAAGTTTACCGGCTACCTTTTCTTCTGTACCGGAACACGTTAACGGCAAGCACTGACGTAATGGTGGAAAGAATAGGTAAGGCGGTGGTACCAGTCCGGGTGAGTCTCTGCAAAACTCTACCACCTAGTTAGATGTCACGATGTTAGTGACGGTAAGCCTGTGCTTGCCTTTTACGAACTGCCTGGCATGAAGGCAGATGGTCTATTCGGCAAAGTAGACCACATTATCATACCAACGAAGCATCACCTTCCTTATATCTCCAAAACTTTCAATCCCTGGTCGCTCCTGTGGTCGAGCGATCCAGGTGTTGAACTTGACTTCGTGAGGGCCTGGGTTCGATTCCCTGATGTGGTTTTTCCAATTTCCTAATAAAAATGTTGTTGCCCGGGATTGGATATGTGCCCAGTTGGCGATAGGCTTGCCACCTATCACGTTGTGGGACTTAGTGTCTACGGCTAGTCGTGGGTGCTCTGGTTGTGCCTCTGCCTACCACTTCAGGGATGTGGGCGTGAAGATACTTTTTTCTTTTTTTACTTTCAATCCCATTCTATGTTTTCGACACCCCTGTTGCAAAAGCAATCGACGATCGTAACACCACATTTTATATATAAGTTAGTAATAATATAAAAGTAATAATATAAAGATCTAGGAGTAATGTATACAATCCAATTTCGTGTTCTTCTTCTTCGCTTCTTTAACTTTTCGGCATCACGTATTACTCGTAATATACAGATTTACCCGCGACTTTGTTGACCTAGAACAGATATTTTGGATAGCAACTTTGGCGAACTTTACTGTGCTCTACAAACGTTCATAAACATTACAGTCGTTTGGGTTTCATTTTTAAAAGAAAAAGAACCCCATATCTGAACTCAGGTCTTTAACTACATGCATATAAAATTTCGTTAAAGGTGTCGCGGTTATGCTGTGAAAGAAAGAACAAACAGACGTGCGCATTCTTATTATTAGAAGGTATCGACTGATTAGTAGATGTCCTCGGTAACATCTGGGTTTATGTTATATTTTTAGCTCTTCGAGATTAACAAGTGAAGAAACCAGGATAAAAAACTTAAATTAAATCCAAATCTATTTAGCAGTAACGAAAAAATATTAAAATGCCATTTATGACCCCGGATTCGACTATATGTCAAGTTTTATTTAAATCGATTTAGCGGATCAAATGTACGGATTAGACAAATAGACATTATTAAAAAAAAATATCTTCACGCCCATATCCCCGAAGAGGTAGGCAGAGGCACGACCAAGGCACCCACGACTAGCCGAAGACACTAAGTCCCACAATGTGATAGGTGGCAAGCCTATCGCCAACCGGGCACATATCCAATCCCGAGCAGTTTTTTTTATTAGAAAATTGGAAAAACACAATTTTCTTTTTGTTGCCCGACCCGGGATTTGAACCCGGAACCTTAGGCAGTTAAGTCCAACAACTGAACCGCTAGACCACAGAGGCGACCCCAGATAGACCTTATTATTTATAATTTAAGTTAGAATTTGCATGACAAATAGCTTTAGATATAGTGCAAGTAAATCATAGGCATTTTGTGATCACATCTTAGACTACACCAATCAATTCCCAGACAGTTCCTCAAACAATTACTAGTTCGATAAAAAACGTTACTCATTTCCACTTCTCCCATAAACTGTGATTGCACAGTGCCAAGATTAGCGGAAATACATGTAACCATCCTGTGTAATCAGTGTTGCCAACTGATATTACACCGGATAGGGGTTACTCGAATGTTATCGTGTATGTTTTGGCAATATTCATAGCTTTTAAAAGCAATATAGTAAATTATTTTAGTAAGAAATACACATCTGATACCGAAGATGATAATGAAAATTGATAAGTTTCTAACCTGAAATCACTTTTTTATGAAAATTGGGTGCTTTTTTTTTATGTAAAACTCAAAATAACTAGTGGTCAAAATACAATATCCCTGGACAAATTACACAACTTGTTCTAACTGCAATGTAAGCAAATTAAGTATACATATAGTTACGGTATAGGTGTAAGTCAACGATACTAATACACATTACGTACGCGTACGCATTCGCGAAATACATAAATAAATATAGTATCTTCACGCCCATATCCCCGAAGAGGTAGGCAGAGGTACAGCCAAGGCACCCACGACTAGCCGAAGACACTAAGTCCCACAATGTGATAGGTGGCAAGCCTATCGCCAACCGGGCACATTTCCAATCCCGACCAACATTTTTTTTTATTAGAAAATTGGAAAAATCCAATTTTCTTCTTGTTGGCCGACCCGGGATTCGAACCCGGGACCTCATGCAGTCAAGTCCAACACCCGGACCGCTAGACCACAGAGGCGATAAATATATACCGGAATAAATGTAATAAACACCCAAATTCGGAAATATATAGACATCGATGTTCATATTATAAATGCCTGCCCCCGTCGGGTACCACGGTTGGTGAAGTTAAGCGTGTCCGCTAACCCCTCGACCAACAAGGCGAGTGTGATAAGCAGCCATTGGCGATAGTTTTGCCAACTATAACATTGTGAGATTATCCCCGGTGTCAGAAACGCCAATCCATTGTAATATATGATTAATCTCTTTATAACAGTTGTTTCATGAAGAGATAATTGTAGATTAAAATTGACTGGCCATTCGAAAAGTGTGGGTAAGAAGCACCTTCAGCCAATCCTGAATGCCCGGTCGTACCTCAGTCCAATCTCTTTGGAGATACCGGATCGAAGATGAGGTGCTTACTTTTTTAACTATTATCTGCATTAGGTACTCTTTAAAATTTTCATTTTGAAAGTCTTTTAGAAAGTATGAGAAGAGTTATTACGAGTTTAGCAGTCCTTATTGTATATCTTCCTTGGATTGTACCTCTTACTTCCTACCAACCTCTTCTGAATACGGACCTGAATACACCTTTTTAAATTGATATATTTTTTTATGATAATGGAAGACAAACAAGCAAACGGTTTCTTGATGGTAAGAAATTCACGCCACCTAGAGACACCAAAGGTGGTAATGGTGCGTTGATTTGAGCAAAAGTAAGTGTACCGGCTACCTTACCTTCCAAACCGGAACGCGTCAACGGCAAGCATTGAACGTTATGGCGGCAGGAATAGGTAGAGCGGTGGTACCAATCCGGGCGAGTCGCTGCAAAACTCTACCGCCTAGTAGGATGTCACGGTGTTAGTGACGGTAAGCCTATGCTCGCCTTTATGCCGCTGCCTGGCAGGAAGGCAGATGGTCTATTCTGTAAAGAAGCCCGAACCAACACGGGGAGAAATCTGCGTTACTTCTAATATTATAAAAGTTATTAGTCGTAATTAGAAAAATATGGTTGCTTCGTCGACCTCATCGGGCTACCGATGTGAACATAATTTTTTAAATTAACATAATTTATTTATATATTTTATTTTATTTTCACTTAATACAAGGTTTCGAGCAACATATATTATTCGTAATATTATTATCCGTGCTCCACAGCTGACCAAGAACATTGTAAGGAGAGCAGGTAGTCGATTAAAGAGTTTATTTTGCAGCAAATTGCAAACCGATGTCTGCGTGTCCGTGCAAAAAATACAAATCCGCTGCAGCTGCCGATTTTAATAGTGCGTGACTTGCGATCGATAAATATCTGTTGTAAAGGGGAATAATATATTGCCGTCTAGCACACTAAATAACTAAAATATAGATTTACCTAACACATTAATATAATGAAAGTATTGGATATCTATTGTAAGAAAATAGTGTTATTTTAGTTTTGTGCCCACAATTATTTGAACATATCGAAAAAAAGGTGACTGACATTACTAACTGCCATCTGAAAGCACTAGATTTTGTTGAAACCTAGCACGAAAATCATGATAATGACGTAGACATCTGCTAAAGTAGGTAGACTTTTGAAAAAGGAATAAAGTAAGCGAACAATACTTGAATTTTAATGTTCATCAGTGAGGCAGTGACGAAATCAGGGGTTTCGAATAACATCATCTAAAGTATAAGAGCTATATAGTTAAAACTTTATAAATTTTTAATAATTATAATATATTAAGTAAGTTTATCACAGACATGATATCCTGAAAATTTCGTTTATCTGTCAAACCCGAGTTATGAGGGTTGAAAAAAAACAAAAAATTTGTTAGGCAGTGCCTTTTCGTTTTGCTTTGCTCGTCTTGGGGGCATGAACAACCCTCAGATTTAGCACAATTCTGCGATAACGGTTTGATGCCATTCTTACTTATTTCTAGCAAAAATCTCGTCAGTGCTTGCCACTGTCGTGTTTTAGTCTTCAGGATTGCTTAAATTTTTTTATATAAAAATGTATAACCATTTATTGAGTAGTTATTATTTATTATGATACGCCACGCCGAACTATAAACAGACCATAGGTATAATACTGTAAGGAAAAATAATTACTTTACGCACAAGCTGCAAGCGGAACCTTATATAAAATAAGTACAATTTAATTTTATTTGAAGGACTTCACTCATTTTGTATTCATGTGCATTGCGTCTCTCTCCTCGTTGTGGTTAGAAAGAGAAAAAAAGGTGCATTAGTTTAATAAAAAGAAGGCGCGTGCACACCTGTTTGGAGATCAGAAACATCTGTCCTTTTTTTGCTCGTCTGTTCCGTGTGGTTGTATTTTTTATACTCAAACCAAATCACCGTCTGAAATAACTATATTTTGTAAATGCGATAAAAACGTTACCTTATTAATATACGTCTTTTTAAGAAAAAATCAAGCAATATTGGATCAAGGAAAAAGTAATGGCTTAATTTATAAGCGTTTGTAATTAACAATAACATACTATATATCATTTTAATAAAAACTGTGTACCTTACTTCCTGGCTCAGGTTTTTGCATGACAGCGTTAATGACATGGGATCACGCCTAATCATACATAGCCTCATTTTATACACTCATATAAAGGAGGTGGACTTAACTGGACTGCATGTTTTTTTTTGTATTTAAAAAGAAAGTGTTTTAATTTAAATTTTACCATGTAGACACGTGTGAAAATCTTGACGTGTCCAGATAAAGGCGTAAGTGATTATAATTTTAAGTTTCCCCATTTGGACACACTCTTGGTATCCAGTCTATTGTGTTGAGCTGGTGAATCACCCAATCCGTCAATAGCCTCAGGTTCTGTTTTAGAAAGATAGGTCACGATTCCAAGGTGGTCTCATATTAGTTTTACTAGTGGTAGTGGCCGCGACAAGTGGTTTTTGAGTTAAACTTAATATTGCAGAATTTCATTATTAAGTGAAAAATTAACTTAAAATAAAATGCTTTATCTCAAAAACTACTAGTAGGTTGTTGATAAAATGTATGTGGGACCATTTCGGAACCATTTGTTATCTTTCGGAAAAAGAATTATCAAATCGCGACATTGGGTACCAATGAAATAGTAGTCAGCTTTACAGTTATACTGCGCTTAATTATCACATCAGACGGACATGTATTATCTTTAGAGGTTCCGTTTCCATTCGGCTATGGATCCCCAAAAATATTAATCCTCATACAGAATTCTTATGACTTGTTCAAAACGATGCAATTGCATTAAAAAGACGAGCATAAGTGTAAGCATACAAGAACAAGAGATCTCCATTAATTGTACCTTTAAAGGATTCAAGAGCGTCATTTGGAAAATGTTCTTCAGTAAAACAGGTACGCTAGCATTTTGCTATCAACATTATCTGCCCTTGATCCCTATTGTGACTAAAATGGCGACCGAATTTTATCGATATTAGTCGCGCTTTTTCATTATGGTAATTTTTTCAAATTTATTTTACAATAGACGTTGCCCGTGATTGATTATCATCTGGATAAATAAACTCGCCAGCTATCCAATTATCTCTTTCTTTCTCTCTTTGTACATATATTATCATATGGACAAATACTCTCCACCCATCTCATCATTTTTTTCTTTCTCTCTTTGTACACATATTATCATATGGATAAATAAATCTCCAGTCACACCTAATTATCTCTGTCTTTCTTTCTTTGTACACAGATTATCATCTGGATAAATAAACTCTCCAGCCATCTAATTATCTCTTTCTTTCTCTCTTTGTACACATATTATCATATGGATAAATAAACTCTCCAGCCATCTAATTGTCTCTTTCTTTCTCTCTTTATAAACACAAACACTATAGATAAAAAACGTTACGTTACGACACGAGAGAACGATAAACAAGCTAACAAACACGCTTCTGCATTGATAACGTTTTAAATCAAAATTTAAAATATTCATTTACGTTTTTTCTTTACGCTTATAATTGACTTAATTAAATTTAATATTCATTAAATTACTATTATGATACCTAATCTTTAAATTGAATTAATTTGCAGAATAAGTAATAAATATTATGTTGTTAAAAGATATTTCAATCACTTTATTCAAGTCAATATTTTGATGAAATTCAATATTTTCTGGAATTACATAAAAACATTCAAACAATGAACTAACCAAATGATATTAAAGTATTGTATGTTTTTTTTGTATGACATTGGAAGGCAAACAAGCAGACGGCTTTCCTGATGTTAAGAAATTCACGCCGCCTAGAGACACCAAAGGTGGTAACGGTGCGTTGCCAACCTGAGGCCGGGATGTTAGGCCTCGAGCAAAAGCAAGTTTACCGACTACCTCACCCTCCAAACCGGAACACGTCATGACGTTATGGCGGCAAGAATAGGTAAGGCGGTGGTACCAATCCAATCTTCCAATTCCTGTGAAACTCTACCACCTAGTCAGATGTCACGGTGCTAGTGATTACCTATGCTCGCCTTTTACGAGCTGCCTGGCAAGGAAGGCAGATGGTCTATTCTACAAAGGAGCCCGGCAAATATTTGTTTATTATATTAACGTTATTTATACACAGTATCACAGTAGACGCTTAGGAAGTGGCGTGGTGCACACACAGTGGGGCTATTTTTGAGCGTGAAGACAGGAGGCTGGATTTCATGGAGGTTTTCAGGAAGGAAACACATTATTTTGTCAATTTTTTGTTGTTATGTGCCCGCTGCAATTTCTAATAAACTATGTTCCCTATACACAGATATTAAACTATGTGTAGGATCAAGATGCTCTTAAAAATGAAACTGAACGGGTCTTACGGCCAATGTTAATAATGTATCTCAATCTAATGGATTTCAAGCAATCTAGATAGCTGCGTATCCGCTGTCCTATCCTATACCTCATTCCCATATTTATCCTGTGCACAGATATATTATTGGCAAGCGATAACACAAAAATGGATCAAAATATCTATCTTGAACAGCGAGTTTTGGATTAGGATTGATTATTAACATTGGCCGTTAGTATAACATATCCTGGAAAACAACAGCACATGTGACTAGCGTCAAAGCCACAGAGCTATGAAGTTTAACAGATTTAATATGGCGTCGTGGAATCTCCTCGCAACGATAATCATTGCGAACAGCTAGTATAGACGCAAATGTTAAAAGATCTTCTCTGCAGGCCAGGACATTCAAAATGACCTATTTTTGATTTATCTTTAAACCATCAAATACATTTTTTTTTCCATAAACGTTTTACATTTCGTCGCCTTGGAGGCTAAAGACCTAAGCCACAGTTTTTACGAAATGGAGTTAAATGCATTAACGTATTCACAAATAGCCGTAGTTTATGTTGGTCAATAGATTTAACCGAAATCATAATTGTAAACAGGTTTTTTATTAATTTGCCAATAAATGTAAGTATAGTTTCAATGAAAGCTAAGAACTTTATGCCGCTAAGTTTCAATTAAATTTCAATTAATTAAATTTTATTAATATCTCAAAACACGATAATTATTGTAACTTTAATACTTTTTCAGGTTTTATTTGAAATTTATGAAATTCAATGTTATAAAAATACAGTAAACTAAATAATGACGTTTTAAAGGAAATTCAATGACTTATTTTTTTTAATTTCTTTATTGACACATTATGCAATATTTTAATATAACCACAGAGTTTGACATAGCGCGTACGGCCAACAGCGCTCGAATATCCTAGTCTTAATAAGGATTCCAGATGGACATTGGTTTACATCCCTGTGGAACGTCGATTTGATACAAATTTTGATTTGTTTCAAAGAAAGTTTTCACCTTGTGGCAGGCTAATTGAGGCGTGATTACGACCGTCTAGACGATGCTTAAACATGCAATACTGCTCCTGAGTATTCTGTTCGACATCAAAATTCGCTGACATTTTTGCCCTTTTTTACCGCGAGGTTAGCTGTTCCAAAAAAGAAGGAAGCACAGATGCACAATAATATGGACAAAGCTGCGAACACGTGCATACGAATTAACGTTGATAATGTCAATTTTCATTACAAACACCTGCCTTGTAAAACTCGTAAACTGACCGGAGGTCCTCAGGTGACATTTAAAGGTTTATCACGTACCTACGCAGCTGAGTGCAACCTTTCACAACCTCGTTAGCCGGGTGGTCACCATACAAATAACGGCGAAACACAGGTTCTATTCTCGACAGAAATAAACTTTTTTTAATATTTTTTTATGTAAGAGGTCAACAAACAAGTACACAGCCTGTGACTGCGATGTTTGTCCTATTGTATCAACCTAACTTCCGAGCCGGAAGATGGCACTATGACGTCATTACGATGGCAGTATATAGCAGATGGATCCTTACCCGGGAAATTAAAATCTGCACAGAGTGCAGTCTCATACGTGTATCTTATATTACTTTCACTAATGGTAGAGTGCTACCATTAGTAAAGTAAAGTGTCTTCACGTCCATATCCCCGAAGCGGTAGGCAGAGGCATAACTAGGGCACCTACGACTAGCCGAAGACACTAAGTCCCACAGTGGGATAGATGGCAAGCCTATCGCCAAACCGGGCACACATCCAACCCGAGCAACATTTTTTTTATTACAAAATTGGAAAAACCATATTTGCTACCATTAGTGATTGTATATAAGATATATATATAATATGTGATTAGTAAGATAATGGCAACTCTGTAACCTAAACTCTTAAATGCACCGAAGTTTAATATGCAATTGACAGGGAAATGGGGGTCGCCAAAATAATTAACTGGATCGACAATAAGCTTATTTTATAAGCTGCCGAT
>NJDC01001648.1:83165-93967 GCA_002245475.1 Calephelis virginiensis | reverse complement strand
CAGCCTGTGACTGCGATCTTTGTCCTGTTGTATCAACCTAACTTCCGAGCCGGAAGATGACACTATGACGTCATTATGATGGCAGTAGGGCGGTGGATCCTTACCTGGGAAATTAAAATCTGCACAGAGTGCAGTCTCATACGTGTATCTTATATTACTTTCACTAATGGTAGAGTTTTTTTATTACAAAATTGGAAAAACCATATTTGCTACCATTAGTGATAGTATATAAGGTATATATAATATGTGATTATTAAGATAATGGCAACTCTGTAACCTAAACTCTTAAATGCACCGAAGTTTAATATGCAATTGACAGGGAATTGGGGGTGGCCAACATAATTAACTGGATCGATTGTAAGCTTATTTTATAAGCTGCCAATAGCTTCACGCTTTGTCCTAAGCGCAGGGATGTTAAACTGAAACTTTAGGCATTTTTTTCCAACCTAGGATCCGAACTCTGGACGCTATAAATAAGGTTACCACAGAAACAACTTGTTGTTCTTCGCAGTGTAGGTTTGTTGCGTAATGTTAAACAGTCGGTTATTTCTAAAGAAATATGGTACATATTAAAATATATACTAACATAACATAATAACATATAAGAAATATAGTTCATATTTCTATATTTCTTGAGAAGTAACAGACTGTTTAACAAAGTTCTTGAAAAACGCATTTCAAACTGCATATATATATATATATATATGTATATGCCCAAATGCAAAAATGAGTTTTTTAAATCTGATTAGTATTTCAATAATACATTTGAAATTTCTTTGTATTAAATGAATTATTTCTGTAACAGTGCCCATTGAAACCAAATAAACGATCTTCGGGTGTGGTCTCGACTTTCTAGAAATTACCAATGACCCTAAAATATACATTAACCTTAAAACGTGATTTAAGATAGTTTTAAAATAAATCCGTTTTGGTCTGGTCACGTTTCTAGATCGTGTATCGTGCACGAATCTCTCAGTTTATTGTTATAATGGGAATACTATGGTTAAATGACGTTAACTGGCTTGCAGAATAGACCATCTGTCTTTCCGCCAGGCAGCTCGTAAAAGGCGAGCATAGGCTTACCGTCACCAACACCATGACCTCTGACTAGGTGCGGTCTGACATGTAAGGCGGTAGGTACCACCGCCTTACATGTTCTTACCGCTATAACGTCAATGTTTGCCGTTGACGTGTTCCGGTCCGGAGGATAAGGTAGTCGGTAAACTACTTTTGCTCTAGGTCTAATATTCTGGCCTCAGGTTGGCGACGTACCATTATTACCTTTGGTGGGCATGAATTTCTTACCATAAGCAAATCCGTGTGCTTGTTTGCCTTCCATTATCATAAAAAAATGTAAATTTGCTTTATTACTGTGTTAAGTACCTTTGCCAATATCATAAAAATAAATCATCGCCTCTGTGGTTTAGCGGTCCGGGTGTTGGACTTGACTGCATGAGGTCCTGGGTTCGAACCCCGTGTCCGCCAACATAAAGAAAATGTTTTTTTCCAATTTTCTAATTAAAAAAAATGTTGGTCGGGATTGGAAATGTGCCCGGTTGGCAGGCTTGCCACCATTGTGCCAACATTATGGGACTTAGTGTCTTCGGCTAGTCGTGGCTGCCCTGGTTGTACCTCTGCCTACCTCTTCGGGGATATGGGCGTGAAGATACTAACTAATAAAAATAAATAAAATAAATAGGTTCTGTTTTAGAGCAAGAATAATATTAATAATTCCAAGATCAAGGCGATATTTGCATTTAACAATCTACCTACTTTTACTACAAATATAGCTTTTACCCCCAACTTTAAAGATGGCGGAACACCCACCAAATCCTTTTTTGTTTCTGTAACCGTCATATCAAATTATAAAAAATCATACGCTGCATTTATTATAACATATACTTATTTCATAAATATATTAGCTGATCCGGCGAACTTCGTTCCACCCTTTCAGTTTGCATGGGAAAAATTAAAATGTTGTTTTTCTAGTTTCCTAACAGTCTTACGGAATAAAAAGTATCAAATGTCCCTCTCCTGGTTCTATCAATTTTTAGAAAAATAAGTTCAGTATAAGTTATAAATAGTGTAACTAACACGACTTTCTTTTATTATAAATTTATAGCTAGGTATATATTATAAATATATCACCTCGTTGGTCGAGTGGCTAGCGTACACGTACACCAATCTACCGCGAGGCTCGCGTTTGGTTCCCGACGGGGGCAAGCATTTGTGTGATGAACATTTAGATGTCTGCATTTCCGGGTCTGGGTTTTTATTAAATTTATTCTGGTATCTATATAAGTATTTATATGTTTTAGTATCGTTGACCCATTGACCCCTAACACCCATAACCGAAGCATATAATTTGCTTACTTTGGGGTTAGTCAATTTGTGTAACTTGTCTAGGAATATTTTTTTTTTATTTTTATATATGTAGACTAAAACTCAAACACTTTGAATGAAATTGTGTCACTGTTTAATCAATGGATGCTTTATAGTTCACCAGCTGAATTCTTGCTAACTCCCATATCACCAATTTTGCAACAATGACAAATGAGTAGGTAACAGAAACGAATGATTTCGCTGAACCCTTTTTATAGGGAATCCCTAGGTTCGACGGATATTTTGAGCCTATAAACTTTTGTTCTTTAACAGTCAAACCACTATAACGATTTTAATTAAATTTTAATAGAGTTTAGTTAATATATGTAGTAGATCATACGTCAAAAATAAGCCCCCATAAGGCTATGATATGACGGGCGATGAAAGTCTTGTTTGTTGCAATGGGGTCTGCACGTTGAAAAGCTCGCAATAAGACTGAGCTTAGCAGCATATGCTGTTAAAAAATGAGACAGATAACCGATGTTGACACTGATAGGATTGTTTATTAGTTATTTTCATAGCATTATGTCATATGAAATTCTTCTCTTGGGGAGTTCTGCCGATGTAAATACTATATTCGTTTTACAAAAGAGGGCCATACATGCGATGTATGACTTAGGCCCAAGAGTTTCCTTTAGAGATAAATTCAAAGAAATTAATATTCTAACTGTTACGTCCCAGTACATCTATGAAAATGTATTATATGTTCAGAAGAATTTACATTCATTTAGAAGAAACTGTGATATACATAATGTAAATACTCTATATAATATGTTGCTGTGCAGTGTCCCGTCTCCACAGAGTTAGTCATTATTTCATGGGCAAATGTATGCTCTTTTACAATAAACTTCCCGATTTTATAAAAGACCTGTCATTAAATAAATTTAAAAAATGTGTCAAAATGAAATTGTATAAAGAAAGTTACTATACCGTTGCTGAAAATTTGCCAGATACGAGTGCTTGGGATTAATTGCTCCTCATACCAATCTCTTACTAGTAATGATGTGTGATATAATACTAATAAATTTGTATAGAATAAGGGAAAAAAAGACAGCCCGCTGAGTTTCTTGCCGGATCTTCTCAGTGTGTGGCCGCGTTCCGATCCGGTGGTAGTTCTAGTATTATATAGACTCGTCACAAGTGCCTCTTATAAGGTGAATGAGAATAAAAATATATTCTATTCTATTGATCGACGACATTAAATGAAAATGAAATTTATTTATTTACTGGATATGTGTGTTAGAAACTGTTACAAAAGATTAATACCAACATATTCTACTACATTGTGGTGTGCAAATATTTTTTTAAATTAAACAAATTTATTACTTAGATTTATAACATATAACATAATTTTATCTCACTATTGCAACAATAAATCTCTCCTTTAAATATATAGGCATATGGGTTAAAGAGAATAAAGTATAGCAATGATAGAATATGACAATTAAGGCGAAGATGGATAGATAACCACTTGAGCTTAGCGCGAAATCCAGAAATATATAATATAGTTGAAGACCCAAATTTAACAAAGGCTATTTTGTTAAATTAGTCTGAAAATATATACTAGTCTGACAAAGTCTATAATCTTCACAATCTACGTTTACATGACCAGCTGCATCTCCAGCTGGTCATATAAAAGTAAATTGTGATTAAGGCCAGAGTTTTGTAATTAATTAGGTAATAGTTAGTCATTGGAGACGGATCTCCGACTTGACTGACGGTCGTTCCACATCCATTGACCTTTACCGAAAGGACCCGGAGACAAGTTGCAACACAAAACACGCAAAGTATCACAACAACAAACCCAACTCTCGTGTGACGTTTTAACGTAACCGCCGAATTTGTTTAGGCAACTGAAAGTTATGACGTCATTAAACGTCTTACATGAAGGTTTTTATATAAAAGTCAAACGTCTCTTTGGTATTGTGTTCCGGTGTTGGTCTTGACTACACGAAGTCTCGAGTTCGATTCCTGGGTCACAGCCAATTTTAATAACCAATCTAAGATACTCTATCTTATCTTAGATTGGTTATTAAAATTGGCCGTATTCCTCTGAATATCATAGACCTGTTATCAGGCAATCACTGCTATTTTCAATAAATAATAAAAATATCTTAGCAACAAAACTCTTGTAGGCCTGTATCTATCTATAGATAGATTCAAAATTTTTTTTTAAGAAAAGAAAAGAACTAAGAGATCTAACCACAATATATCTATTATGCACATCCAAGAGGTCCTAGGTGTATCTAAACACCCCTTTCGCAACGCAATTATAATAATAACAGTTTAAATCATCCGTATCTTTCTATTCTCTCTTTAGCCTATGCCATAAAACTTAGAAAAATACTATAATCTATACATTAATACGTGATGCAAAAACTTTAGACTCTTTTTACGAAAATTGCGCGGACGCAGGAGTATAAAATTTGGCACACTCATAGTTTATGTGTAGGAGAAGTGCAGAACGCTAATATTTTTCAATAATAATACTTATAAAATAAATTAAATCAATAAATAAAACACTATCCACACTACCAGGCATTTGACACACACAAACAAATATACTGTTAATAACGATAAAAGATCACGGATGGCGTACTATACAGTTTGGGAACAAAGTACCTAGTTGTTATTGAGAAATGAAGATGGCGTTCTTATCCACAAGATATTAAAATCTATTTTGGTCGAATTTCGACCAACGGGCGACCACTAGTAGCTTTAAATTACCAGCAAATATGGTCTTTATTAAAAAAATACTTGATTTGGATTAAAAAAAACCTTAGCACGCGGCAAAAGCGGGTGACATTTAAAAATAGAACTTGAAAAATTGTGTCGCATTCCTAAAATTTTTGACAGAGTCATATTTTATCTGCACAAAAATACATAAAAACCAGCCAAGTGCGAGTCGGACTCGCGCACGAAGGACTCCGTACTACCATCTTTAATAGAAAACCACGTTTGTTGTATGGGAGCCCCCCTTTAATATTTACTTTATTATGAATTATTTATTTATTTCGAAAGGTAATATACACGTAAATATTCTGTGAAAATTTGAAGCGTCTGCCTGTTACCGTTTTTAATAATCAGCAAAAAAAAATACGTTTATTGTATGGGGACCCTTCTTAACATTTTTTTTAGTAGTTGCTGTTATATAGCGGCAACGGAAATAAAGGCAATTTCAACTTTCTAGCTATCACAGTTTATGAGATACAGCCTGGACACAGACAGACAGACAGATTATACAATCAGTTACCGAGGGCGGTATTTCAAAACGATTATGACTTAGGAACCTTCAAGAAAAGAGCGTACTCATTCCTTAAAGGTCGGCAACGCATCTGTGATACTCCTGGTGTTGCGGATGTCCGTGGGCGGAGGTGATCACTTTCCATCAGGTGACCCACTTGCTCGTTTGCCTCCTCTTCTATAAAAAAAAAAAGACAGACAGCGGAGACTTAGTAATAGGGTCTGTTTTAACCCTTTGGGTATGGAACCCTAAAAACTATAATCTACATTATCTGTCGTGTGAAACAGACCATAATGTATAATCCGTATCGTGAGATAAGAGAGGGATTCCTCACAGGTCGAATGTCAATGTCGTGACTCATTACGATGAAATGACGTTACAACCTTGCATCTCGGGCCGTTCCGAGTCTGACTCATGCGCAGCTAACACTTTTTAGATCAATGACAAGAAATTTTCTAAGAACTATTCTTACGAGATATACAGTAATACTATTAGTAGTAGTATAAATTATGCGCTTCGGATATATCATCAAGTTCCGTATGTAAGAAATCCGAATGTATTTTAAAGATATCTATATAGAGTAGTTATTACACATAATCAATATTTTCGCTAAAATTTAGATTAGGTCAGCCAATTTAAAAACAAAAGTGTAATGTGTAAAAAGAGTAAAAAGTGTGAAGCCGAAGCGCATAATTTAAATAGTAGAACTGTACCAAACTTTTGTTTTGTAATCACGATAAATACAACTCAAGAATAAATAATACATAAATAAATATCCCGGGACAAGTTACACAAATTGAATCTAACCTCAAAGTAAGCAAAATATAATAAAAAAATCAAAATATATTTATTCACGTAGGTACCTACCTCTATCTATAAAAAGATTCTTGTGACGTTTTTATAAATATATGCTTGTGTTATGGGTGTTTGTCAACGATTCTTATACATAGAAATACTGAAATAGTTACCAGGACAAATTTAATAAACATCCAGTCCCGGGAACACAGACATTTAAATGTTCATCCCACGAATGCCTGTCCCCGTCGGGAATCGAGCCCGAGCCTCGCAGTTGGTCAGTGTAGTTGTCAAGTAAGTGTGCACTACACACTCGACCAACGAGGCTTGTGTAATAGTGGTGTAATAGATCCTCATGACGCGGAGACTACGAATTTAAAACTTTTGATTGCGATAATGGAAAATGAGACATTTTAAGACTCCAATGCTACTGCATATATTTTTATATGTTTTTTACACAATTACAAGGTCAAATACAAACAGATTTTAAGGGTTTTCCTTGGGAAGGTCATCATCATGCCCCAAGGTGGTCCGATACCACTATTCAACTATTCAAAAAAAGTGGTAGGTGGTAGAGTTTCGCAGCGACTCGTTCGGATTGATACCACCGCCTTACTTATTCCTGCCGTCATAGCGTCAGTGCTTTCCGTTGACGTGTTCCGGTTCGGAGGATAAGGTAGCCGGTAAACTGAATTTTTGCTCGAGTCCTAACATCCTGGCGCACCATTACCAACATTGATGTCTCGAGGCGGCGTGAATTTCTTACCATCAGGAAATCCATCTGCTTCCAATATCATAAAAAGCGCATAAAGGACGCGATACCATAAAAATCTTAGTTGAGGATGGAGAAAACTATGTTTCTCAGTACTTAAACTAAAAAAATTATAAGTGCAACAACTAGAAAAGCAAAATTCTGCGAGAGGAGTTCGAGGATCTATTCGATCACTATTTCATTAAGCGAAGTTATAGGGTCTTTTTATGTTCCTGTAGCAGATAACGGCATCTCCATTGTAACTCATAAAGATAATAGCTGCATAACAATTTAGTTTTATTGGTACATACCTATAAACCTGTAACAATAAAACTGGTTTGGAACTTTTGTTCCTTGTGACAGTAAATAACAGATTATTGTATTAAAACCGGTTCAGACATTGAAATTGACTTAAAAAAGCTATTCAATAGCTTATAAAGGCGGTCACATGTGATACAAAGTTTGGCAAGCGTGGGTGAAACCGCGGTAAGCACTTAGTGTTATATAATTCAAATGCAGTAAAACTTCATAAACTGGTTACTTTCTTTGATTTTTTTTGGGTAAGTAGCACCTGATGGTAAGTGATCACCGTCGCCCACGGACATCCCTCGACACTAAACACTTTATTAATAACCGTGGACTAAAGTAGGAGTAAAACTTAGTTGATATTATAGTCTGTATCTAATTGTAATAAAGACTATAAGACCAAGCTGAGCCTTGGAGTACTTTACGCCGTGTTTATTGATAAAACATCTTATTAATAAGCATGGACTAAGGTCGGTGTAAAATTAAGTGGATATTATAGTCTTTATCACGTTGTGATAAGAACTACAATCCATGGTTAAACCTTGAAGTAATTTACGCCGCGTTTATTAATTTATTAAAAGTACGAGTCCGTTACTGACCTTTAAGGAATGAGTAATGAATTGCGTTTGGACATTTTTGTTAATTTATTTTTATGTTATTGGAAGGGTAACAAGCAGACGGATTTCCTGATGGTAGAAAATTCACGTCGCCTAGAGACACCGAAGTTGGTAACGGTGCGTTGCCAACCAGAGACCGAGATGTTTGGCCTCGAGCAAAAGTAAGTTTAATGATTATGTTGCTCCCTCACAACCGGAGCACGTCAACGACAAGCACTGACGTTTTGGCGGCAGGAATAGGTAAGGCAGTGGTACCATTCCAGGCGAGCCGCTGAGATCTCTCTCTACCACCTAGTAGGATGTCACAGTGTTAGTGAATGTAAGGCTATTCTCGCCTTTTACGCCGCCTAGCAGGAAGGCATTTGGTCCATTCTGCAAAGGAGGCCCGACCAACACCGGGCATGTTATATATGGCAGAAAACAAGCAGTTCTCTGGTGGAGAGAGAACCGTCGTCTACAGGCCCAATAGATGTCACTAGTACGCCGGTATTTTATGGCCTTGATTTTAACTCGTGTGCAATTTTATCGTCTACTCATCTTCACTGAAATAGTGCTTCTACCTACCCCTTCGGGGATATGGGCGTGAAGATACTTTTTGGTTAATTAAAAAAATAAGTGTCCAAATTAGACAAATTGACTTAACCGCAAAGTAAGCAAGTCATGTACTTGTTATCGCTGTTAGTCAACGATATTAATATATAGAGTTAAACAGATACTGGATGAATTTAATAAATACAGACCCGAACATACATTTTTATTTATTGTTAGTTTTTTTAAAAGAGTCAAATAATTGTCGAAAGCAAATGCAATAAAATTTATAATTTATACAGCATCGCGTAAAGATGGGCACCCATCGTAATAAAAAAAATTGACTAGAGTACACCAAGGAAATTATTTACTATTTAGCCTTTACTACAAAAAAGAAAAAAAGAAAGAAAAAAATTATTATTATTATTAAAATATTATTATTAAAAAGGCGGTGATAGTCGAATTGTGAACCTCTGTTTTTTGGATAGTTAAATGGTAATCTGTGGTTTGCTGACAATGCTTTACTACTCTGTTAAAAAGAAATGACAGTAACGGACGAAGTGAATCTATTCATGGCAAGATTAAGCTTTCAGTTCCTGCACGCTGAGATTATAAGTTACAGACGTAGACAGGAAGACACATTTCAATTTAAAAGTTGAAACACAAATAGGTGACACGCACTTAAAACACGAAAACGAAAAACACACACAGGCACAATAATCTTTCTTAATGTATCAAGAAGTTTAGATTTAATTGCATAAAACAAAAAGTATTTTAACGCCCATATCCCCGAAGAGGTAGGCAGAGGCACAATCAGGGCACCCACGACTATCCGAAGACACTAAGTCCCACAATGTGATAGGTGGCAAGCCTGTCGCCAACCGGGCACATATCCAATCACAAAACAACATTTTTTTTTATTAGAAAATTGGGAAAACCAAATTTTCTTTTCTTGCCCGACCCGGGAATCGAACCCGGGATCTCATGCAGTCAAATCCAACACCTGGACCGCTACACCACAGAAGCGATCAATACATTTGCAAATACATTTAGAATGCCATAAATGGACTTGGAATCAACTTTCGGTCGGTCGTTCATCGTATCTGCGCCGTTTTTCGTCTTCAAAGTGAAATCTATTGGAGGGATTTGGATAAAGCTTTTCTCTATAGGCGCTGGCTATATTTTTCAATGTTATGTCACTAAAAAAGAAGGGGTGGGCATCTACAAAAGGCATGCTGAATTCTGAAGATGTTTTAAAAAACAATCATATCTTACAGATAACCATATCTCAGAGATAACCTATAAGAAAAATACGATTAAAAAGAACACCACACCTGCGTGAACTTTTTGAAATTGCCATGTAGTTCCACTAAGTTTTATAACCATACTTTTACATACTTTTAAATGCTATGAAACTTTGGAATTCATTGCCTTATGAAATTCGGAGTGTTCAGTCATTAACAGTTTTTAAAAAGGCAGTAATGGAGCGTTTTGGTATATAATTAATTAGCATGTTGGCACTTTAGTCATAATTAATAATTTAGTTTGTGTTTTTTTTGTAAACTAAGTTTTTGTATTGTGCACTGTATGTTCTACATTTCTTTGCATTCTCACTATTTTGGGTTTGCTGGAAGTAATCTCTTTTAGAGATAAGCTCGCCTTTTGTATAATGTTACATATTTACTTGTTTTCTGAATTTTTGTGTACAATAAAGAATTAAAGAAAGAAAGAAATAAGCAGATCTCTAATGAAAAAAAGAAACCGGCAAGCTGGGGTCCGTCCTAGTCCGTCGTTAAACAGCGATTTAAATGAATGAACAGAATTGACTGAAAACTTGGTAACAGTATTAATTAAGCAAAATAACAGAGAAAATAGGGATGTAACAGAACGTTTTGACTTTATCGAAGTTGAAGCCAGTTTCTAGTTGCGATCTTAATTAGTTGGATTATGATTAATGGTCTGTTTTAGAGACTAGCTACGCCATGCTATAAGCGCGATGATAATTTAGAGTCCCGGAAAATCCATAAGACCGGCAGTATCCCGTGTTGGTCCGGGTTCCTTTGCAGAATAGACCATCTGCCTTCCTGCCAGGCAGCTCGTAAAAGGCGAGCATATGCTTACAGTCACAACACCGTGACATCTGACTAGGTGGTAGAGTTTTGCAGCGACTCACCCGACA
>NJDC01001648.1:56984-68316 GCA_002245475.1 Calephelis virginiensis | reverse complement strand
TTAAAGTCATTCAGAAGTTTACTAAAGCTGCTGTCCAAAGTGACTATTTTATGCTGACAAATTCACTCGTAAACTGCTAGATGTAATTGTATTGTGTCACTTTCTTTATATCTTTATGAATAACTGACGCAGACGCCGCGTCAGCACCAGTCACATGACTGCAATGTCTTAAATGCCTTTCATAAACTGAGAGACCAGTGGGGTTCCTCTTGAATTTCGATTTTATTGATTGGAATCGGATTTGTGTCATTTTGTAACCGATTTGGTTAATTCTTTTTTGTTGTGTTAGTTATTGTCAAAAAAAGGTTCTTTCGAAAAGAAAAACCTTGAAAATTGCAGAGAAAATGAGAAAAACAATATTTTGTTTTTCCCTGTACAAACTGAACGGGTGGAACTAAGTTCATCAGGACAGTTAGTATTCTAAAAAAAATAGTTAACCCTAAATAAATAATAAATATATCGGATTCGTTAATTTTTTTTGGAACTAAACGTTAATAATTCGCTAATATTGTGTTGAAGAGTACATAATGACACAAATTCGATTCCAATTTGCATGAAATCGAGATTTAAGAGTAAGCCTACAGATTACTAGTGAATATAACAACCGGATTTTTTTTCGTTTTATTGACTTGCATCAATGCGGTTTGGCAAGAAGTTTTCGTGGCGAAGGACCGCAAATGTGAAGTTATGTTTAGAATAGATTATATTGAAATGTTTAGCGTTAGCTTGCTTTGGATGGCACATAAAACAATTCCTTGCAAACATAATCATTATTCCAGATATTTTTTTTAATTCACCTTCGTAGATACGACCTCTCAAAAAACACAATAGTCAAAATCAAAACAAACACCTTAGGAGTAACAACCTAGTTTTGGTGATCTTAGAATCTTTATTCATATGAAATGATATTTTTTTGTTACAAGGTCACCTTTTTTATAAACTTAAGTTTTTACTTTAACTAGTGGTCGCTCATTGTTGATAAGAACGCCATCTTCATTTCTCAAGACCAACTACTTTGTTTCCAAACTTTTTAGTGCGCCGTGTGTGATCTTTTATCGTTATCATCATATTGATATTGATTTTTTTGTGTGTGTCAAATGCATGGTGCATTTGATGTGTGGGTAATGTCGTGTGGGTAATGTTTAATGTACTTTATATGCATTATTATTGAAAAATATTAGTGTTCTGCACTTCTCCTGCACATAAAGTAAAGTGTGCCAAATTTTATGCTCCTGCGTCCGCGCAATTTTCGTAAAAAGGGGCAAAAGTTTTGGCATCACGTATTAATATATAGATTATGAATTAAAATCTCAAACATTACATTTTCCCCATGTTGGTCCGGTTCTACTGGGTAGAATAGACCTTCTCCCACCCAGCCAGGCAGCTCGTAAGTGGCGATCACTTGTTATAGGTGATTATCAATAAGACCACTGGTGGTAGAGTACTATGCAGCATCTTATCAGGATAGTAATTCACCGCCTTACCTAATTCTGATAATGTTTCTGTCATGTTCCGTTAGACGTAGCTGGTAGATTTGCATAATAGACCTGACATCACGGCCACAACACGGTGACGCACTTATAAAATCTATGATGTCTATAGTCTTATAGGTTATCTCTTACCATCCGGAGAGCCGTCTGCTTATTCGCTAAACTTTTTTTTTTAAAAAAACCAATTACCTACTTGAGAAAATTATTGGAACTTGAATTACTTTTTTTTTTCATTATGTATCCCAATGTTTAAGGTTATCAGCCCAAAATACTCACTATGTTGAAGTATGAGCGAAACATTTTTAGTAGCAATATCCTGAAATATCTCATAATGTGTTTCCCCACATACCTAATTGTGACTTGTGAATCAGCTGACATATGACTGTAAAAGAACATTATAAACAAATTGTAATTTAGTCACTTGTTAATGATGCAGAAAATATTAAATAGAGTGGCTAAGCGCAAGTCGGACTCGCTCTTTAAGGGTTCTGTAGTGACAAGCATAGATTCCAATCCACAGTTTACAATCCAAAGTTAGTAAATTCGGTCAAGTCGTTCGGAAGGCTTATATACATTTTGGCGTTTATGTATAGATTATATTCATTTTCTTATTTCAGAAGATGTTTCTTAGCGGTTCCCCTTTTTAATGAAAAAAATATTAAAAATCTAGTTAAAGTTCCGTGTGCGGTGAGAGCACCCCTTAATTATTTTTTCAAGTATTGAAATTCACAGCTGTTCACAGAATACGAATAACGAATACCTACGAAGTACCTATACTGCCGTCACAATTAGCAAGGTAGAGAAAATTATGATTAAAATATTTTATGAATTTTGTCAGAAAAAAAACACGTTAAATAAGTTTTTTTCGGAATTGTGTAAATGTTAAAAGTTGCCTCTGTTCAGTATGTATGCAACGATGGTAATATTATATTTTTAATTTTAATGCATATCATTATCATTATGCATTTTTTTTGACTTAATATAATAATTAACATTAAAAGAACAATATTACGTTTAAAAGGCACGTATAATAAAATATGCCTTTTCATTGTAAAATTTTGGGTAAAAATTAAAAATGTTATGATGAAAAGGCCTTTTTACTCAATTGTGCCTTTTCGCTGTAAATTATTAGAATAAATACATACAGTATATTATTTACTTACTTTACACTTTACTAATTTACAGCGAAAAGGCACAATTGAGTAAAAAGGCCTTTTCATCATAACATTTTAAATTATTAATTATTTTGAATTAGTTCCTAATATTTGTACTTTATACTTTTTGATGTGTACTCTGCAATGGGACTGTATATCATAATAGGCTGATAAATATAGATGAGTTAAAAAGGAAATCTTCAAAACACTATCAACTTTGATATCAATAACTTTAGTTAAACCGAATTATGTTTACTAAAAATGCCATTTCAAAATCTCTCTTAATTTAAAATTAGGTAACACAGCCAGTAAGGAACTTTAATTTATCTATTAAAATAAAGAAAACGTAGTCTACAAAAACAACCAATTATGTATCAACTAAGTAATTTAAATTGTTATCGCAATCAATAATTGGAATTAACTTATTGTTACTAATAATAGCACTTCGTAACACGGCAGTATAGTTAGGCGTTACTGACAGACGGACATATCGAATTTAAAATATAATTCGGCTACGGAATCCTTGAAAATGCATGTTAGATTAGTAACTTGAAGTGCTTATTTGAACTTTAAGAGCAATGTATAAGTTTTATAATCGTATCGCAAAAGCTTAATCCATTGTGTTATAGTTCAGACTCCAGAGTGTATCACAGGAGTGCTATCTAAACTAGTTTTATTAGAGGTAATATAGGGCATCCTTACACGTCAGGTCCGTCTTAAGGCCTTACTAGTTGTTGCCTGCGGATCGCCTGTGATAATGTGTGTCTAAATTTTCTATATTCAAGAAAGAAGTCGATTTACTTACGGACTATAGTTTTTTCATAAATTGTAACCTCTAAAGAGGTCTGTTGATAAGATGTCAATCTACGATCACTTGTCGCTGGTTGTTAACTGAAAACATTTTTGTGAAACTGTGATAATTTTAAACAAAGTACCAATGGCTATACTTACGAATTACGGTTCGTGGATAGAATTAATGGAATAGGATCCGGGTATAAAGATGGCTTGTGTGACTTAAGTTAACATGCGTCTTAGCCTAAATTGTTTATTTTCTTAGGCTTATAATAATAATACGTTGAAAAAAGACAGATTTTTTTAAAATACAAAAAAATAAAGACTCATTTCCATTTTTTTCGTATGTTTGGAACGCGATTACTCGGTTAATAACCGATTGGATGGTTCTTTTTTGGATTTACACGATTCTGAGGTACCTAGTCCCTTAAAACAATTGTCATTAGGATCAGGATCCAAAATGATTTTTCCTTTATACTTAATAATGCATAAATTTTCATGAAATATTATATTCACAGACATATAAACGTCTAAGTAAGAACCTGTACGTTCAAATATTTCTCTATATTCCAGATTTCAATTCAATTCAATTCATTTTCTACAAATGTAGAAGTAGGTACAGTCATAGGTATTGAAGATTATATTACAAAAGAGCGACTACTCTTTGCCAAGTGGCCTGGCCAAATATTGTTTTGGAAAAAGGATACTTTAAGAAATAAAATTTAAAATTTGCAGCAATCATTTTCACTATTTCACATACATACGTACGCAGACATTGTAGGTTCAATGCAGATCTAGTAATACTCCAATGTTATTTGCCTGCTCTTATGATACATAAATACTGTTTAAGGAAAATCACCCATTTAAATTAAATGCTATTACATCCTGTCAAATTTCAATTAAATACAAATTATATTGTTGTGGTAATCAGTTCAAGTTATATACTAAGTGTTGTTATGTGTGTAATTTCAAAACTACAAAATTTATGGGAAAAAATACGAGACAATCTGTGGAATACATACTACAAATCAAATATCGGGATAAAAAAATCCGACATACTTCCTTGGAACATAAAGTACACCTATACCAGTTAAATTTCTTTACATCGGTTCAGTCGATTTTGCTTGTTTCACGATCATGATGGCAACAGAAAAACATAGAGACGGACAGTTTTGTTCTAAGTATATAATAGATATGGAAACATGTAATATATTTTATATAATATGATGAAATCATCTGTAACGAAAGATATATTTTAATGATGATAATTTCTTTATCTTAAGTTAGATAAGCTTTCGCCAAAAAGAAATTAATGTTTTTGGTGTTGTCTAATTTTATGAATGCGAATGCGGAATGCTAAAACTTTATAAATTTGACAATTTGGGTAGCATAGACGTGCGTTTTCTGAAATTCTAAAGTTGTTGAAAACAGGGTTCAAACGCAAAGCTGCGTGCAGAAGTAAGAATCTAAAGGCAAATGATGATTGATATATACTTGAACGTCATAACTAACATCAAATAGTGTTTTCATAAAGTGTTCAGACTTTTCATGGTTTTATATCTCCTCGTAAACATTCCACGTATTCTATAAACTTTATAGGTTTTTATGAATATCACCCGTATGTCTACAGTGTTAAAGTTTATGAAAAGTGTACGAGGTTAAAGTTTTAGATTTTCGGAACATAACTACGTGATGTTATTATATTGGTATAATACATGTGACCTTTATTACGTAATTTAACTATGATTCAGATGTGGGCGATTTGGTAATACCGTTTTATTTCTTATGGCATTAAAATAACCGTATTTTCTTCATGTATATGAATGTCTGTCCGTTTGTTCCGGCTAATCTCTGAAACGAGTGCACCGATCTCAATCTCGGGACTTGCAGGTAACTGATGTAATAAGGAGTAGCTTGGGCTACTTTTATTTTAGACTTAAATACATACCAAGTTCCCTTACGGGATAAGCAGGGAGTATTGAGTATCTAATCCTTGCAGATCTTTCTGATTTCCTTCACATTCATTACCCTTTCCATACAAACACGCCGGTTCCGGAAACTCTTGGCACCACCCTCGGGTGATACCCGAGCGATTTGATCGTCCAATGTCAACCTAGGACAACTCTGGATACCTACATCTATCTACATTCGCGTTGTATATTTACTTTGTCAATCTTTCATCTGCCATTGTTTCCACATGACTGAACCAGCGTAGCATAATTTTTCATTTTAACACCAACACTTTATTTCAATCCCACTCTTTATCTGACCTCACTTTTATGAATGCGGTCAGCGAGCGTTACACCATATATTTTCCGTAGCGCTCTCATTTAAACCACACTTATCCTGCTATCATAGGCGTTTCTGACATACCCAAGTCTTGCTTCCATACAACAACGTTGGGATAAGCATAGAGTTATGCAAAGCGAGTGCAGCACCTTGACTCAAAACCTCGATTTAAAATAGTCATTAATATCCTAGCGCTCCATTCACACTATTCCCTGCAAACACTCTCCTTTTTACATCCGCGGCGTACCTTCTATCCCTGCTTAAAGCATAACCAAGTTAAACAATTTCCTTCACGTGTTCCAGCACAACATTATCAATTAAAACTATTACATCCGTTCTGCTGCTACATCTCTTTCAAATACCATTACTTTGATTTTCATTGCATTCAATTGTAAACCTTTTTCTTTACAACCACCTTCCATAACTGCGACCAGTGCTTGCAGATCAGATAGTGAAGAGTCCAAAAGTACAGCATCATCTTCATAAGGCAGGCAGTTCACCATTTTGTAACCCATACGCATTCCCACATACATAGATACCCTAACTATAAAATATAACCTTTGAAGGCATTTGGCCAAATATAAGATAAAAAAGCGTGTTGACAACACACAACCCTGCTTGACGCCAATGTTAAAATCAAATCAAGGCGTTATGTTGCCGTCCACCTGCATTCATGCTTTACAATTTAAATACATCGCCTATTAACTGCACAGCATGCAGCAAGGACCCGTCTATCCCATAATCAGACAAAATGACCCAAAGTTCCTTACGTATGACCCTATCAAACGCTTTTTCGGAATCTATTTAGACTTTTTTTTGTGAAATTCAAAGCAAATGTGAGACACATTTACTTTGAATTTTTTTATTCTTTGAGTCCCGTTCAAGAAGTAAGTGACCAAAAGCCAAGGGTAGCTTTTTGCCGCTTGTTTTTGTCTATTTTTCAGCTGAGTAAAATAGGTCATCTGTCTCTCTATTAGGCTAAAAAAGACTAGCACAGGTTAAATAGGTCATTACCGATCATGATCACTGCTGTTGTGCTTTGCAGCAATTACCCGGGTAGAGATCCGGTGTCTTACCTGTTCCTGCTGCCATAATGACTATCATGTTCCGGTTCCGGGGGGTAGGGTTTTCTCTTTCTATCAGGTGATCCGTGTGCCTGTTCGCTGTCTCTTGCCATGAAAAAATTTAAGACAGCTAATCGAATGATACGATTCCATTTTTAAAGTACGCAATTTTTATTTAATTCGTAGTACCCACATTGTATCAATTTTTACGCTTTGGCATGTTTAAATTTTTGATAATATTTAATTCTCTAGGCCAGAAAGAATTATGAAGGGAAAGTGACTATTTTGATATGGTTAGGTGTGTTACATTATCCACCTTACAACAGCTGATGACGATTCACGACGCTAGCGCAAGGGTGACCATAAGTTGCGATGTTTTAACACAGTTTTGACTACAACTTTTTCTTCGATTTTTCATACTTTTTTTACTTTGAAAATGGGTTCGATTACATCCCTCAACAGGATGCATTGATATCCAAGAATATATTTGCTATTTTTTTTTAAATAATGTTCTCTATCCGTTCAGTTTTAGTTGGTAAGTTATTTCGCATATATATACACACATACGGCGAGTAAAACAAGGATATTATAATTGTTGTGTATATCAAATATAAATATATATACTGAGTAAGTACAATTCTATAAAAGTACCAAATAGTAATTTCATAGAACATTTAAACGCGTTTAGGCGTGAAATGATCCTTTCTAAAATATGTAAGTGATTCTAAAATTCGACGTAGATACTTTTGTATTTTCAAATTTCGTGAATACGTTATATAATGAAGTCAACCCAACAAAATAACTAACGTTCTTTGATATCGACTTTCACCGGTGTAAAATATTTGTGAGACATAGTTTTGTTATCAAAAAAGATGTCCATAATCTGCGTTTTTATTTCGTTCACGTTAAACGGACTTCACATTATAAAATAGCACGAAACCCACGTTGGAGAGTAAAGAGGCCTATCTTATCTTAATATATATAAATTACATGTCACGTTGTTTGTCCGCGATGGTCTCCTAAACTACTTAACCGATTTCATTCAAATTTGCACACCTTGTGCAGTTTCATCCAACTTGAAAGATTACCAAAAAATTACCATCAGAGCGAAGTCGAAACAGGCAGCTAGTTTTATATTCTTCAAGGTACACTATTCGTCAAGTCTCGATTATGTTTGCGTAATTTTAATTTTTTGATCGACAATGAATAGGAGGTTCATTTGTCAATATATTTTTGTTTTTGCTGTATATTTATTACCTAATTACTCGGGAACTGATTCTAGTTGTTTTTGATTGTTTCAAGGGTTCCGTATTTGGAAAGGAAAAAACGGAAACCTCATAGGAACACTTCGTTGTCCGCCCGACTGTTTATACCCTTTTTTTAGAAACGCGTGGAGGTATCAACCTGAAATTTATGTCAAATACTCAGGTCCACTGTCTTTTGGAGCTGTGAAAAATTCAAACTTCTAAGCCAACACATTCAAAAACCACATCCATTTATGCAGCAAATTTTTGTAACTCGCAAGGGAATCAAAACCTAACCGGGTACTTCCTGTGAACTAGCACGGGTTTAGGAAAAATTGCGAAAAACGTAAATTTTTAGTTTACATCATGTAATAAAATATGATGGGTGAACTTTTACATAAATAGTTACAGGTTTGTACGTAACCCTCAATCTCGCACGACTGACGCTTTTTTTTCCTTTTTTTTTTTCGAAATGACTACTGTTGTGTACGTCTATTGACTTTAACAACGTCACCGGGCTAGAGTGACGCTTTTTATTGGGTTCAATATAAATTAAATTAAAATCCAATTAGAAACTGTCCAGATATATTTATTAATTAATATTTTAATGTGTCTATTTCGGTATTTTGCAGTTTTACCTCGCTAAAATTATGCCACTAAAACCCCCTGTAGTGGACGTGTAAAAAAATCGTTGTCTAGATGCAATGTGTGTGTATGTGGTGATGTCGAATAATTTATAAAAACATGCGTGTAGACGTGGTCTTGCTTGACGTAATGTATGTCTTAATATTTTTATTGCCTTATATCACTGAACATTTTGTAATTTAAAAGACAAATTTCCTTTGTTGTAATGTATAATGTAGACATAGTTTATTTTGTTACCGATGTAAGATAAAACTTCATATCAGCATAGCAATCAACCTAAATTAAAACTACATGTAATTATAAATATAATTCCAAGTATATTCATTATTAAACAGCTTCTAGTGTCACGCATAGATATTTGATTCTTTGAATGCAACGTTTGTAAAGTTGTTTGGCTGTTTGTTGATTTGAAGTTCTAAAAACTAGCACCGTCTTATTAACAAAGAGTAAATGACTTAATAGTAGAGGAGCCCGAAATGCTAAAAGTCTAGTAACTTCAATGTCGTGGGGACCTATTGGACTTTGTCGATTGAATAGAGGCGAGTAAAAAAGGTCATGTGAGGTTTTTCGTTTTAGCGGTGCGTTGAACGTCTAGAAGCTAAAAGAACAATTACAGGCACTTGATCATAGGCAAGCACATGAAATATTAATAGCCGATGACTGAAATATGTCAATCGGACAGTTTGCCATAGTGGACAAGGAACATAAATAGACTTGTCTTTGAAAGTTTCTGACACTCTTACTCCCTTACATATTATTCAAATCAACAAAAAAATTAAATATGCACTTATTGGCTTGCAATAAACCCGTCGTACTTAAATCTGATATACTCGAGTATATTTTCAAGCAAAAAAAAAAATTAGATAATCCTACATCCGCGTCTGTATATAGAGATTTGATACGTAATGGAGGTGTTCAACAATGGTACAGGGTATCTCCCATATTTTAATCAGTGTGCCAAGTGTGAGTTTTTGGAATGATTTACTTTACTATCGCGTTTACGTTTAGTGACCATTTAGGTCACTAAACGTAATTACTATGGAGTTATTGTCAGCGCCTCTAGCGGATAATCGAAACAACTAAAGTATTCCATACATTTGGATCGTCCAAATGCTAACGCGGTAGTAAAGTAAATTCGTGCGAAACTCACACTTAGCTCACTGACGCGCCTGAGTTACTGCAAAAATCCCCTCTTGGGCTCCCCTACTATAAAGGCTCAACTTGGTATTATAGTCTTTATTACAATGTGATACAGAGTATAACATCAACTTAATTTTACTTCTGCATTAGTCCATGTTTATTAAGACCAGCGAAATACATTTAGAATTTTGTTACGGTCAACGGTTTCGGAATGTAAATTTCGCTCGTAGCAAATTCACACAAATTCTGCAAGAAAAATGTCTGTTGTAGGTATGTAGTGTGTGTATAGACTTTTATGAATTTGGTGCATTCGAATTTTTTTTGGAAGGGAACTCCGTAAGGAAATTCAGAATATTTTTGGCGGACTTAAGTTGATACAACATTTACTCGAAAAAAAAGGTTAGTTTCTTTCTGTAATTTTCGAACGGTTAATCCTCAGATCTTTTTTCTTACGAAGATTTGTCTAGAGTGTCTAGAGCGAATACAATTATTAGCATCGTTTTAAAATTTCTCTCCCAATTTTTATATATTTGTTTAAAATAAATCTATTTAAGAACTTAATTTGAAAATTTGAATTTTCACCGCTGCAGATGTTTTTATGTTAATTATTTTCAATTATTATAATATGATAGTCGATAGGCTTGCCACCTATTACATTGTGGGACTTAGTGTATTCGGCTAGTCGTGGGTGGCCTGGTAATGTGCCCTTGCTAACCTTCGGGGACATGACCGTGAAGATTTTTTGTAGTGCAGTTTACATTTTATTGACACAAAAGTTAATTTATCCCTTAAAATGTATAGATGTATGTATACTCGGACGTTTGGATGTATGTTTATAATTAATTAAAAACATTACACACCTCAATACCGGATTTCGAGCCTGTTTCAGTGTGGCGTGTTTAACGAAATAAAAACGTTAGTTACTTTTTATTATCTCAATATAACTGTAATAAATACTAATCCTCACTTCAGAGAAAAAATCCTTACGTCGTTGTATGGAAGCGAGAGTTAAGTATATCAGAAAAAGCATGAGAGTAGCATAAATGCGGTCGAAACGAGAGCACTATGGAAAATCTGTAGTGCTACGTTTGCTGACCACATTAGTGACAGTGAGATCCGAGAAAGAGTGGGATTGAAAGAAAGTGTTGGTCTTAAAATGAGAAAGAGCGTGCTCCGCTGGTTCGGACATTCAGAAAGAATGACAGATGAAAGACTGACAAAGCAGATGTACAATGCGAACGTGGATGGATGTATGTACCCGGGGAGACCAAGGTTGATATTCCTAGATTAGATCACTCGGGTGTTATCCGAAGGTGCTGTCATGAGTCTCAGAAACTGGCGTGTTTGTATGAAAAGCATAATGAATGTCGAGGAAGCCAGGCAGGTCTCCCAGGATTGTGAAGGTTTTGCACTCGATACTGTCTGCCTACCCCGCAAGGGACTTGGCGTGAAGATATGCATGTATGTACAAATTTAATTTATTTTATAACTTGGATAATCGGTAGCGGGGGGGG
>NJDC01001648.1:23629-43713 GCA_002245475.1 Calephelis virginiensis | reverse complement strand
TCCCAACTAAGAAGAATTATATTTCGTCAACTATTGTTTCTATTGACAATAGCCATGATCTTTGATTGTTCTGTAACTACTCGTTCACACATGCGATTTTAGACCTCTTTGTTTATCTCTTTCCTTAGTATCTATACTTATATGCAAATAAATAAAATTAGAGCCTCTGTTTATAATATTAAAACAACTACTTTTTACTACGTGCATATGAACGTATATACGGTAGGTATATATACCAAAATAATGTTTTACTGATTTGTCTGTCTATCTGTTTGGGCAAATTGGCTGAAACGGCTGGACAGATATTGACCGGGCTTTCACTGGTAGATAGCTGATGTAATAAGAAGTATTTTGAGCGACTTTTATTAAAAAAATATTCTTTTGATTTAATTCCACGCGGAGACAAAGTCGCGGACACAGCAAGTCATAAATATTAGTTTCATTCAAAATACAGTAGAACACGTGTGATTGAGCAGTAACATTATTGGTATAATATTGAAGGGAAATAATTCAATTTATTACTGTATTTAATTTACAGTTTTATAACTATTAAATCTGTATTTAATTTACAATTGTCACCAAAACTCAAGTAATGTTATCAAAACTTTTGCACTTCAACTTCAAGATTGTCATTTTTGTTCCTCAAATGTGCGTATTTAAATGGTTCTTGATTATTCACTATTTCAATACATAAAAGTATATTTTATATAATGAAATAGCTAAGTTTTTATTAATTATTCACTATTTCATCATTATATATATTTTTGGAAAACCATCCGCTACTATTATAAAATTATCGACACAAACAATTGTTCTACTTAAATGAAATTAAGAAATTGATACTTTCTGTCTACCCCGTAAAGGGTTGAGGGTATGTATGTAAAATTAAGAAACGATATTATTAACTGAGGAAATTCAATTAGAAAACACAATTTTAATTTACATACGTTATAAGTTGTTCACTTACATTACTTGCAACCGTAAGGCTGCAAACTATCGGACGCCGCTGACGGACGCGACTGGCAGTCGCGACTTTATAGGTTATCTAGATAATGACAGTACATACAGTACAGCCGGGCAAACTATCGCACGTGAGTCGCGGACGTCCGAAAGATATCTGGCGCGCTGAATGTGTATGTTAGCCGTAAGCGATACAGACAGCACGTGCACACTTATCAGTCGCTGCCGGGTCCGTACTCCGTAAGCCGCGTCCGATAGTTTGTTTGCAGCCTTACGCGAGATTTGTCGAACTCATATTTGACATTTTCAGTGAAATGTCAATCGTTAATTTTGCAATCCGCGCTTTCATTCTTTAAATATATATACAAAATTTTATAATAAAATAGGTGTACAAACTTAAATTTTAAATTTAAAAAAAATAAATAAAATAAAATAAAAATTTACATACAATTATACCTAATAGTATTATTTTTAAATTATTGTTTAAGCAGACAGAAACGTTAAATGGTAATAGTGAATAACATCATCATTAAGTAATGAGTACTAATGGGAAGACTCACATTTGTGACCATTAAAGATTTTATGAGAACATCTTTAACGTATTGATTTAGCGCGAGCGTTTGATACCACCGAGCAAATAAAAATATGAAATATTTAGCGACAACGTGAAATTAAATATCAAACACTACTAAAACTTCTATCAGTCAAAGATCGTTTATACATTTATTTCTCAATAGTTTATTACAAAATATCTCATTTACACTAATATTGGCATGGTAACCCCTGTTTTCCACTTATACTAATTTCACTTCACTTTTACGTTGGCGCTTCTTCAATTTGATTCAAGCTATCTTGAGTCCTAATATTTCTATTTAATAAAAAGTCTAGGTCATTTGAGATTTTATTAAGCATTCTATCTGCATTTGGCGAGTCATACGCTTTGTTCCATTCCCTATTCACTTGTTCTATATCAGATTTAGGTTTTTCTTCTACCACTTCCATAGTGGGAAGAGAAATACTTGATGTGAAATCTCTTTTGGTTTTCTTCAAACAACTTTTTATGGGGGGCGATACTATTTTAGATACATCTGGGTTAGATTGGACGCAAAGTGAACAAGCCTCTTTGGTAGTGTCTATAAACTTTTCGTTGTACGGTTCAAAGTCTACTGAACAAGTAAGGAGGGGTGCCATGGTTTCTCTGGGGGGTGTGTTGAGCACACCCAGTTCTAAGCAAACTCTGGCCATGTATTCTGGTTGGGAGACCTGTGGAGTGTGGGGTATGAGGTCACAGACCATGTGTTTGGCAGACACCTGGTGTGTATCGTAGTGGTGGGGACTGAGTAAAGCATCTTTGTACTCAACACATCGGACTATGTCCGCTCGGCTATCTGGTGTGGACTGCCTCCTGAAATCAAAAGGTTTTTTGTACATATATTTTGAAATATGAAAACACTCTACATTTAAGTTATCTAGGAAAATATTGTACGTTGTTGAAATATCGAGACTCATATTTTGATTCCAGCCTCTTTTGAAGCCTACTGATTTTCTACCAAACTACTAGTTGAAGCAGCAGTTTCCATCAAGCATTGATTTGTTTATCGCTATCGCCGCGTACATACGTACTATAGGAAAGTCGCCCAAGAGAATACGGTTGTGTTTTGCATAAACTGGCAGGCTACATCAGTAACTAATATCCAAACGCCGTAAAAGTTAAGCAAGCCGGTAAAGAGGTTGACCCAAGAAACTTTCACAATTAGTAAATTAATAGAGAAATATAGGAGTAGAAAAGTATGAGACGGAAAGTAGCTCCTGGGTTCCTACGTTTTAAAGCGATTATCGACCGGGATGGTGGTGATGGCTTGTCAGCAGGTGAGCAGTTGTTTTTCAACAGGCTTGAAGAGCACCTACTCACTGTTCAAATATAAAATAGTATGGAAACTATCTATAAATGTTCAAAACGGCACATTCACATAAACGTACAATCGACAAGGATCTCATGCCGTTTTCGCGGTACTTCAGTAGCGAGTGCCGCGTGAAGATGAGAAGTAGGGAACGTTGTAATTTCATCCCGCGAGCTTTTTAAAGATACCACTAGTATAATCGTCTTTTGCTGAAACTAACCGATGCTATGAGATTAGCTACTTATATTAATTGTAAATTACATGGTTATTGACACAAAAAAAACAATGCTATCGCTTCAAAGGATTGAAGGTATGTATGCTATCAACTAGGCTTAGTTTCCATACCATTTCATGTTAGTATTATGACTGTCGCGTGTGTATTACCTGTGCAGACGCGGCGTGTCGAGCGGCGGCGCGCGCCAGTAGGAGGTGGGCGGCTCGCGAGCTACGCCGCTCTCCACCTCGCCGCCCTGCTTTATGTACACTGCGCAGCGGACATACGGCTCACATTCATCAACAATATACACCTTGTATCACAACAACACGAAAATACTAACTAATCATTTTCCCTCTGTTGGTCCGGTTCCTCTGTGTAAAAAGGGCCGTCTGCCTTGCTACAATGCAACATAAGAGACGATTGTTGTTTCCAGGTCCTCTGTGTGCAATAGACCATCTACCTTCCTACCACGCTGCTCATAGTCAACAAGACCGCTGTAGGTAAAGTGCTGTTCAACGGGTATTTGCCTGGGTAACCTTAGTAACCTAAACTATTCATGTATAGTTTTGGTATGAAGGGTAAGGTAGTTGATGACTTGCATGATGCTTAACAATCCAGTCACAGGGCATTGACACACCTACAGCATCTAGCATCTACAGTGTCTATAGTCCACGGTCATCTCTGTGTTTGTTTGCTGTCGAATGCTACAAAAAACAAAAAAACGAACAAATAATACAATACAAAAATCCAGCATTTCTGACAAGAGATATTTTATGCAGACATAAGATAGAAAGAAATGCTAATAAAAAGCTACTGGTTAACGAATAAAAGCCCATCTGCAGTAATTACAAATATTCAAGAAACAGAATTTAAACAAACTTATTATTTATCTATTTACTGTCATATTAGAAAATAAATATAACATAAATTTGTCTCCACAACCAAAAACATTGTAAAGTGTTATCCGGGTTTGACCACTTCAGTATAGCAATATTAATTTTCTAAGAAGATTTGTAAGTTGATAATTATTTTAATTAGCAAAATGTTACAAATATTTCTGTTATTTAAATAGGTTAAGGGAATACAGAAATCGAAATGTTAAGCCTCTAGCGCAAGCAAATTCACAGGTTAGTTTAGCATTACCAGAAAACAACAACGGTCAGCACTGATGCCTGGCGGTGGAAAAAAGTTAAATGGTATGCACTATAATAAGGAGGAATCATTGCTAGATTCCAGCAAAGTTTTAAATCAGGAGAGTTTGACTCCGTGGTTTAAGTATACTCAGGCGGCGTACCTCTTAAAAAATCTTTTATTTTGATATATCAGTTTACAAATCATATGACGTCACGTCGTGTAATTCTTTTAGTAACACTTAGCACTATATGAATCATCAAATAATGTTTCATTCAATTTTGATTGACAAATTTGTTTTGATTGACGTATTACATGTAAATCGTAAGATTCAAGTTTGATTGCGTTTTGTAGGTAGGTGCGTCTACTGTACGTTAGCGGGTACTGTGTATTAGTTATTCTCTGACTCTACTGGCTAGCCAAAGTAGTTCTTTTAATGACAAGTAAACATAAATACGACTGTTAGGGAACGTGTACATAAACCCACTCTTGGCATTACTTGACCAGTAGGCTTGCCAACTCCATAGTAAGAATTTGAGGGAAATATTGGTTCCAAGTACGGGACAAGGATTTAAAAAGCAGGATGTAACAAATTTTGCTTAGAATTCAAAAAAATGTGTTTTTTTTCTATGTGAACCAATATGAGAAGTAAAACACCTAAATAAAGTAATACTCGTAATAGGTACACCTATACCATATTTTACACTTTACTATGACAACCACACCTATCTAAGTCACTTATTTTTTTGTCGAAACCTTCCACTTCTAGGGATTTTTTGATTTGTAATCACAACATAGTATGTCCTAGCGTACATAATTCTGAAAGGTGGGATATTTCTCATTCCGCACACACGTCGAACGGATGCCTCTTTAAAGTTCCAAGAAACGGGACATTCCACAAGTAGCAGGATAGACTGGGAGTTCCAACCAAAGTAAAAAGCTTAATTTGAATAATTAACTCTAGGCTTATTTCTTTGCTACTTGTGTACTTGAAAGACTTAGTCATGAACAACTACGTGAAAACTGATAGGGTGAAAAAGATCTTCCCATATACTACGGGAATCTTCCTATACACTACGGGTCTAGCCAAACGCTCGGAGAGGAGTAAGATATTTAAAAAAAACCTAACACGAAATGCCTAGTTAGTAGGTCTTAATATTTTAAAGACTTTTTTAAACACTATTCTGGTCGATTTTCAGGCAAAATTGTTACGAAAAGCACTTACCTACTGTTTTCAACAAAACTGTAGCTTTAAACCATTTAGGGTATTCACAGTTTTAAGTTTTCGGGGAGGTTTGTCTTATATCATGTCACACTGGAATTTACAATACTTTATAATCTATATTATTTACTTAATAAAAAGATAAAACTTACGACTAAGAGACGTGTCTCCCGCAGGAGAGTCGTGCCAGTCTCGCGAGGAAAATGAGAGAACTCTCCGCGCTGATCTCCAGCACTCCTCGTCTCGAATCACGTAGCAAATTAACATCACTAAACCCTGAAAAAACATATTGATAATGTTTAGCATTGCTGTGTTGGCTATACAGCGTTAACATTTTATGCAGAATTCGTACTTTTCTTGGTGGAGCCCCGATGTTGTTCTGTTTTTTTTTCAAATAAATTATCCGGTTTCACCTTTTAGAGCACCATCAGGGCTTTGAAATTATAGATAAATACTATCGCACTTCATTGAAAATTTCATTATTTGGTTGTAAGTTACTGAGGGTTATCGTTTAATTGTTATTTTTCATAAATTAACATTTTATATCACATTGCATAAAGAGATTATATAGAGTTACATCTAGTATCTATAAATATTCATTCTTACCACCAACAAATTGGTCTGTTTATTTGCAATACTCTAAAAGTACTTAAACAAGTGACGTGACTACACCGTGACGTCTCAGAATTACTCCAATACTGCTAGGTTTTAATCAAAACACAACTATATTGTGTACGAAAAATTGACAGCAAAACCTATCATGTAACAGCCCGCTTAAAGAGTGAGTCAAAGAACAATAATATGAGTTGTTCTGCGGTAGTGTATAAGGGTGTGTGCAGGGTACTGACGTTAGCAATGGCGGCGGCGGCGAGCGCGGCGGCGGGCGCGAGGCGGCGCGGGCCGGGCTGCACGTAGGCCACGCCGGCTGCCTGCGCTGCGCTCGTCGAGCACACCAGCGCCAACGTGTGCCGCACCACGCGCCCGCTGACGGACATACTACATAACCTTATAAACTTATATTATTATTCTTGTTATAAACTAAATTAAATTCATAATCGTTTTTTTAAGTTGAATGTAAATCCCTACAAAGTCCAGTCCCAGAGTCCATAACTTCAAATTTCGTAGAGTTTCTATAGAACAAGATTTATACACTGACCGTTTTTGTTACATACACACACACACGCGCACAGACACACACACACACACACACACACACACACACACACACACACACACATTTGTTTTTAAATTCTAGTTACATTAGAGTTATTAGTAAGATAAATTATTCTTTTAAATGAAATGGTCACAGCCGAATAAATGTAATATATACACGAAAAGTTTTTTTGGAGATATGTTGTTTGTATTCTATAGCTAACATTGACGTATTTTTTATTTTTGATCTTAATTGAAAACTCTCAGACTTATAGCCTATTAAATGTTTAAAAAAATACTTAGAATGTGGACACTCTATTACGATAATGTTATTGTATCTACCCAAACATAGAACCATAGACACAAAGGTATGTCTATATTTTTGTCGGGAATCGAACCCATGTCCCGAAGTTAATCAGTAGCCTTATATGTGTATCAGCTACCTACTAAACAAATTATGTAAAACAAGCAGCCCCATCCCAGCTTCGCTCGAGAGCAAACACTTCTATGTTATTATACATATCAACCTGTTTCTTAAATCATTCTATCTTTTAAAAAAAACCTGATCAAAATCCGTTGCGTAGTTTTAAAGATCTAAGCATACATAAGGACAGACCGTGAAAAGCGACTTTGTTTCATACTATATAGTGAAATATGTATTTAATAATTCAAATTTATTTTACAAGGTGTGATTTATTGTGTAAAGCTCTGAGACGCAAAATTGTGGATATCGTTTTTCTAAGCATCGAACTTGAGCCTTATAAATTACATACTTTAGGTATGTGCACCTACCACTTGATCAGTAATACTCAAAATGTAACGGTACAACATTTTTAAGATATCAATTTCTGTATTCTGCTAATATTATGAGTGTGAAAGGCTTATTAAAACTTTATAGAAAAAGAAGCTCAAGTTGGTATAGTACCTTTAAGCTATTTGTTCAGTAAATAGCGTCGCTAGTGTGAAGTTTAGTACTTTTAATTATAAATTTTACCACTTAAATAGTGATAATAGTAACAATTATTAAGTGCACACCTTTCAAAAATATACAGGAGTATGATGCTTCACGAAATAGCGCTTTCGTTTTGACTAGAGTATTGTAGTCTTTGGTTTCGATTTTGATTTAGTCAGTCAAGTTAGTCAGCAGCTGTCAAACTTTACTGACTGTAACATTTGAAAGTCGTATGATAGAGAAACTTTATACAATAAAGTAGGTGTTAAATAATGTACGTAAATCTCGAAGTATGTTGTAGGGTGCAAAGATTGGGTGACGTTGAGTCAATGGTGGTAGTGGCGATACCTGTGTTGGAAGTGGTTCCGCCTTTCGGTGGGCAGCTTCCGCGCGAGCGGGCGCAGCTTGTGGCTGGCAAGCGCGAGCGCCAGGGAGAGTACGGCGAGTAGCGCACAGGCCGCTGCGCACACCGCCTGCGCCGCCGCGCCAACCTGGAGCGGCGCGCCGCCCCACAGCCGCGCCGTCAGCCATGCCAGCGTGCACACGCCTGCGCGCCCCACACACACACACACCCTTATATCTAGGAGCCTTATTTAAATAACTACTTATCCGCGACCTCGTTCGAGTAGAAAAGATTTTCGAACAATGTTTTAACATCCAACCTTTGTAGGTTGATTTTTAAAAATAATAGCCCGAAACGTAAGAGAAAGTTAGACAGGTTTTTGGGTTTATACCATGTATAAAGTCACTTTTAATATTCAAGATAATTTAAGATTCATAATAATATCCTAAACTACGAAACAAATCCTATTAATATTATAAATGCGAAAGTTTGTAAGTATGTATGTATGGATGTTTGTTACTCTTTCACGCTCGAATGGCTGAACGGATTTGTCTGAAATTTGGAAGACATATAGATTGTGACCTGGATTAACATATAGGCTATTTTTAATCCCGATCGCACACCGGGTTTCTGTGAAAACGCGGGCGAAGCCGCAGGTAGCAGCTTGTGTTGAATAAGTTTAGTATTTAATTAAAATACAGGATAGTTTTAATATAAGTAATTTAAACAGGAAAAAAATATTACAGAAAAATATTTTTTTACACAGCTAGTATGCATAATTGTTGTTCTTTGAAATATTTATTAATATGAGTCGTAGACGATAGCACAAGTTATAATCTATGCTAAGTATATTGTTGGTACCTGAAGAACAATACTATTCATCAATTCAATAAAATCTTTGTTAGTTACAAAAAGGCATTGTAAAAAGTTGACAAAGACTTTATGGACCAGAACTAACGCATTATAAACCGTTCGTTAGTGTACATACCGGCCAGTAGGGCCAGAGCAGGCGCGGGCTGCGCTCGACCTGCCAGCTCGGCCTGTAGCAGCAGCGGCTGCGCACACAGTGCCGCACAGCCCGCGCACCAGCACGCCGCGCACACCCAGCCTAGTGCGCCGGGACATGCCTCCTCCTGAAACGTTATGTACAACACACTGTTTGTAATCACATTTTTGATTAACCTCGATTAGATCCATCGCCTTACCTACTAGTATTCTTGCAGCCATAGCATCAATGCTTACCATAACAGTGGGGATGGTGGGCGAGCTAGTCGAATTTCACAAATGGTCTAAGACAGCGACGCATCAGGAACTAAGATGTCTAATGTCTAAAAGCGATGGTTGTATCAACAGAGCATGCAGCTTGTTAACTATCTCATAACTAATGATGAGCCGGATCACTAATAATAATTTATATCCGCAGATTCAGATCTGAATCCGGATTTGTGTCAAAATCCGCTTATACGAATACGGACCTTAGCTATTGCACCCAATTAATGGCGGTATTGGGCCATGAAATAGTTTGAGTGACTTGTAATACTTTGAGATTTTTGCTGAAATGCTTCCCTCCTTTCGAGATTCACGTTATTAATGGTATGTCCCTGACGAGTTAAAAATGTGTACAAGGATGTTTAGTAGTGTAATTATTTGGAATTATTTCGTGATAAATATGCCAAGTGCTCATATAATTGTAAAATTTTATATATATGTTGAAAATTAACTAAAATGTAAAAGATCTGTACAAGATCTGCCAAAATTGGTCGGATACGAATTTTTTCTATTTCCTCGGATATTTACGGATACTGATACCAATACGAATTTCCAGCTAAATACTACTTATAACATTAAAATTTATGTTTTCTGTGCCAAAGTGAAGAAAACCTGGAATTTTGGCGCCATCGTCAGAAAAGACGGTGGTAGTTTTTTTGTGATTACTGAATTTTGTGTTTTTATGGAGGGTTGCTATTTATAAAGTTTTTTTCAGTGAAAGTGCACAAGTCAAATAATCATGAAAAAATTGGTGTATCTTGTATTACCTCATTGTCGCCAAATCCCATTGTATGAGCTTAAGTGAAGAGTCCTCCGCTTTCATTGACCTTTACTTTACTCAAGACCCTGACATGACTTTCTTTGACTTATCACTAATTTTAGATAACATAAACCCGATTTCGTTAAATCGGGTGACTTGATACAAATTTCAACTTTACTACTAACGTTAGTCTGCTATTGAACTTAATTTTCAGAGACAAAAAATACACACAAAAGGTAATAAGTGAATATCAGATATATATAAAAGCTACAGTTTACCTAATTGTTAAAGAGGTTCTTTTCCTGGTTTTTACAACACTAAAAACTTGGCAAATCATATTTCAACAACAATCAATGAGAATTAATTGTTTCTAAAATTTACCCGTAAATCAAAGTACATCGCATCAACATTTCTTTGATTATATTTCCATATCCTAAGCTTACTCCCGGTTGCTGTTTTGGCGATATATCTATACCTGTATATCCAATGTATATCTTATATCTATACTTATGTTGACTAATCTCTGGTATTATTTCGTTCTATTTTTAGAGTATTTTTTTTATATAATTGGTGTATTTAATGAAAAGTTATTCTATCCTACTTATTGAAACTAGTATTTTTTACAGTAGACTTCATTGGTTTTGAAGTTGACGTGTTAGCGTACACGCCTAACATCACTGATCAACTCCGAGTCTCAGGTTCCATTCCTGACGGGGTCAGACATTTGCATAACGAACATTTAAATGTCTCCATTTCTGGGTCTGGGTATGCTTATTACATTCATTATTATTATTTATTTCTACGCATTAGTATCGTTAGCTTGTACCTACCTATAATAAAAGCATTTAATTTGCTTACTGTGGAGTTATATACAATTTAATATTTATTTTTATTGTTTCATTTTGTAGTTGATCAACATTAATTTCATGAATATATATACATAATAAAGGAAAGAACCTCAATAGAACCTTATACAAAAATTGTGTATACCGGAATGAACTGCGGTATTTGAAAATACTGTTTACTCAATGAGCTGAGGGACAGGCCTGTACTTCAAGATAGTATATTATATCTACGAAGAATTTAATCAGCAGAAAACGAGAACAGAATCCCCAAGTTATACAGCCATTTTTGCTTGCCGGTTACATATAGCAAATAAACAAAGCCATGATTTTTATGAACTTCAGTTGACACACTAAAATGACTATTACATAACACGGCACGTCCCGAGCCTACGAATTTGCCAAACTTATTCAATACACAACTTGGGACGTTTGCCAAAAAGCCGAATTGAGTTCCTTTTTTACGTTAACGCGTGCAATGTATCCTTACTGACTGATGTAGGCTTTCGAGCTACTTTTTGTTGTGATATATTTAGAACTTTTTGGCTTGAAATGAGTCCATTTTTTCGAGTATCTTATAATGGAACATAATTCTTTTAGATAGTACGTTTCTTTTTGAGTTATATTTAAGGCGGAAAGCGAACTTTTTGATTTGCGTTTGTTACGTTCAGCAACAGGTATAGAAGCATCTTCTGCCCCGATATAACAGTCCCTGGTTATAACTCAGCTGGAGTAAAGCACATAGCATCTCGCAGAGTAAAGAAAAGCTAACCTGTCTGGTGTCACACTCCAGCAGAGTAAGGACAGCAGCAGAATGAGTCCCTGCAGTGGCTGCCTTCAGCAAGACAGGCAGTCGCGGCTTCCGGCCCGGTATGAGAGCCATCAGCTGCAACGCAGCTGCAGCGAGGCACATAGCACCTCCCAAACCGACCGTGATCTTCACCACACCCTTTATGTCTTTCTCTGCATCTGTCTGAAAGATTAATGCTTTGTTTAATTTTTTATAGTTACTAACTGTGCCAGGAACTTCATCCAAGTACAATGTAACAAAAAAGTTATTTCATTTAGTATTTTTATAAAATAAAAGTACCTAGCCTAAGTCTAAGCCTACTTTTACATCAGCTACCTATCAACAAAAGTCCCGTCAACATCGGTCCCGCCGCTTCATATATTAGCCGTAGCAAACAGACAGACAGACAAAAATGATATTTTGGCATATGTATCGTATACATATATAAATACATCCATATGCAAGTATTTAAAAGCGGTTATTTTACACCTTTAACTCGAGATCTGCTGGAACAATTTTCATGGTTTTGGATTTGTCTTCGCCCCGAATAACAGAATACACCATAAAACAATAAAAACAAAAAAAAAAATATGAAAGATGAATCGTCTTTATATATAGTCATGATAGTTAAACCGATTAGGCTGAGTGGTGGTTCAGAACCGGGAGAAGGACATGGGGTACATTTTATCCCTTACAACAGCGAGGAAAGAAAAACGACATTTTAATTTTTCCCATACAAACTGAACGGGCGGAACGAAGTTCGCCGGTACAGCTAGTAGTATAGTAGTAGTAGTACAGTAGTAGTAGTAGTAGTATATAGTGTATAGATAGATGTATAGATTACTTTGCCATTTTATTAAACTTTCAAAATTAATTTTGATGCTGTAACAGTATGTACTTGGTAATTGATAGTCGAATTACCAAGGTGCGTGGTTGGGTGCTATCTAAAAATATTTCAAAACTATCTAAAAACATTCCAAGTTTTTAAACTACGAATGGTAATAAGTAACCAACGCAATACTCCTCGTAAGCTATCAATTATTTAATTTAAACTGTAGTGCTAAAAATCAAGCTATTGGTATAAACAACCCTAAAGAGTGTAAATAATTAATTCATTCCGAATATATCACCTAACCACCGACGCGGGACATAAATCTACTTAACGCGTTGCTGCGAAAGGTTCACATTCCTCATTGATCGAATTACCCAACGACGTTGCTCTAGTTTTTAAAGTCTTTTCCAATTGAAATACTTAATTAAAATCCAAAAGAATTGATTTAGGTTACGTTTGTGTACATTACGTTAAGTGTAGTCAATGTAAAATACACTAATTGCATACTTTCCTTACAGTTAGTGAAATAAAACTTCTTTATCGACGTCTTAGAGACATTTCTTTGTTACATTCATTGACCTTTAGTTACGCTCCATAGAAAACACTGTATGTTATCGCCGAATATCACACTGTGCTCTTCGTGACTTGTTTCACCGAACGAGTTATGAGGTAGCTTGATGTCAAAGCTACATTTTCACGCAACGCGCGATATACAGGATGTATTTGACACCGCAACGAAAACTTCTGTGATAATTTTGATGCATATCAGAATTCAAAATTCATTTTATTGTTTTAGTCGGAAACAAGTGGTTAAATATTAAGCAGTGTTTCAGCCCGCAATGTATAGCGAACAAAGTATATGCATTAAGCCGGGCGTTGCGAGCTATAAGTGCCGACCTGCTACGCTGTTTTATTACATTGCTGTTTTTAGTAAACATGTGTTAGTTATTTGATATTAAATAAAAATCGAATTGCGTTAGATAGTATTAATGAAATAATAGTGAAATCAATAAAAAAAAACATTTTTTGGAAAATTCATGAAATTTCCGACACAAAATTCCAACTACAGATGCATGTCTATCATGTACAGAATCCATGGTTGCATTTTTCGTTACGCTGTCATTTACACGGTGTAAAATGTTTTTTTTGAAGTGAAACTTTTTGTTCCGCTCCAAGAAAAAAATATTTTTAAAAATTTCTATGAAAAATTCCACTTATTACGTGTGTACTCTAATACACACACATTTTTTTTTAATAAAATTAAAGACTAATTTAAAACTTGGAGACTAAAAGTATTTATAAAATATTAATATTACAGTACAATTTTATAAAATACTAGCTGACCCGGCAAACGTTGTTTTGCCATATAAAGTTATATTTAATATATATATTAAATGACGATTGATCAGTTATCGACCCGGGATAAAAAAATACTATTAAAAATAGGGGTTGGTGATAAAAGGGTGAAAATTTAGGGTTGTATGTACTTTTATATACTGTATCATAAAAAAATAAAAACAAAAAGTTTTATCTGAAAATTGCAAAAAACAATTTAGGGGTGGACCACCCTTAACATTTAGGGGGATGAAAAAAAGATGTTGGCCGATTCTCATAGATACCGGATAATCACAAAAAAAATCATCAAAATCGGTCAAGCCGTTTCGGAGGAGTATGGCAACGAAAACTGTGACACGAGAATTTTATATATTTTTGGTATAAAATATAAAATTGTAGTATTTTCTAAGAGGACGGCAAGGTAACTATGAGGATCCCAGGGTTCGGAAAGGGGTGGAGGTCACTTTCCATTAGGTGAGAGGTTTTTTTTCATGATATTGGAAGGCAAACAAGCAGCTGTACATTTTTGGTTTAAAAAAGCAAGAGACAAAATAACTCAAGAGACAAAATAACTCTAAATTGGACGAGTTTTCAAAAACAGAACAGTAAACGCTTAGCTAAAAATGGAAACTATGTTTTATCCAATTTATAAATATGATTGAAACATGTATAAATTATCCTGGACAAATTACACAAATTAAATCTATAAATATTTAAGTTCTTGTCTTTTATAATGAAAAAAAAACTTACCATTTTATGACCTTAAAATCAAAATGACGACAAATACTTTAAGAGTACCACCGTATTTTATTTTTAAAATAAAAGCACTATACCTATACCCCATACACAGCATTAAACTAACTCGATGGTAGGTTTTAGTACTATATAGACTCGTCACAAGTGGCTCGCGTAAGTTGTAAGAGAAATAAATGATTTTCTATTAATAAAATCCACAATGAAAACGCACTTTACTCGATTTAAAATCAAGTAAGGGGTATAAACAACCCCAAAGTATTTAAATAATTAAAAGTCACTTCCTAATACATCGCGTAACCCACGCGACACATAAATCTACTTAGCGCACGACCGCGAAGGGTTAACATTCCTTATTGATTGGATTATCCCAGTAACTTACTCTAGTTTAAATATAAAAAAAAAGAAAAAATACTGTATGTTGGTCAGGGTTTTCTGTGCCTATTAGACAAAATGTAGACCTGGGATGAAAATGGATAGATTAGTGGGTACTTTCTAGTCATTGTTTGCGTTTCTAACTGACTCTAAAACAGAGGGAGGTTCCTAATTCGACTGCATGTTTTTATTGTTCTGTATTTTACGCGATGACTCGACCAATAACCAATCGATTTTGATGTTTTTTTGGAAAGATAGGTTGGAAGATTGCGAGGCTTTTGATGTATATCTTCTTAATAAAGCATATTTTTTCGTAGGTATATGTTGAAGTTGATCATGATATCATAAACAAAGTCAAAAAGATGAAATGATTAAGTAGCTAAGACGCAAAACTACTAATAGGATGTTCATAGAATTTATATGAGGCCATTTTAAAATAATTTGAAAACAGAATTATCGAATCGCAACGTGGTATGTACCTTATGAATTAGTTGGAGAAGATTATTGCAGCGGTAATTATTTTTAATTGTTATAGAAAATAGGGTCAATGATACCTGTTCTTTAAATCTAATTACATGGTTTAGAGACATGCCAACCCCATTGTACCCAATTACAATTTTGTCCAGTAAATAATATTTTTTTAAAAAAAAAAACGACGGGTTGCACTCCGGGAGTTCCGGCAGATGTGAAAACTTGATTGTTAACGTTGTGCATTTTTGATGTTTTGGAATAGTTAGGAAATAATTAGGGAATAATTTTGCATAAATTGCTTTAATTATTAGTATGAAAGTACTACAATGTGTGTGGTAGAATACAATATTCATTTATTGCGCTATCGTACACAAACATGACAACATGAACATTTTCGCAAGCACCCTGCGCCGTCTTATTCACGCAAGCGCCCTGCGCCGTCTTACGAATTTCCGATTGACGCGAGTTTAGACCTTTTTAACCCATTCGAAAAAAGTGCGCAACGCCGCTAAAGAAGTTTTCACTTCAAAAACTTAATAATTATACCTACTATACTTACCTACCTAAATGTCACCGATGAACTAGCTGACACAATTTTTTTGCTCATTCGGTATGTGGACATGACAAAGTGCATTGTACTAGAACTACACTTTTTGGTTTCGCATATAAAAATGATCACTGTGGCTCGTAAAGTTCGTTAAAATTCTTCGTTGAAACTTCAGAATTACTTACAGCTGATATGTAGGGTCACTCTTGAATCTCGATGCCATGCGAATTGGAAATTGGAATCGTATATGTAATTTTAGGTACTTTTGAATACAGCTAGGCAGCTCGTAAAAGGAGAGCATAGGCTTACCGTTACTAACACCGTGATATCCCACTAGGTGGTAGAGTTTCGCAGCGACTTGCCCCTATTGGTACCACCGACTTACCTATTCCTGCCGCTATAACGTCAATGCTTGCTCTTGACATGTTCCGGTTGTAGGGTAAGGTAGCCGGTAAACTTACTTTTGCTCGAGATCTAACATTCCGGTCTCAGGTTGGCAACGCACCATTACCACCTTTGGTGTCTCTAGGCGGCGTGAATTTTTTACCACCAGGAAATCCGTCTGCTTATTTGCCTTCCATTATTATAAAAAAAACAGTACTAGCGGACTATTCACATTTAGTTACAAATAAATTCAAAGAATCCGATAAAATACTTTATTTTTCACTGTTAAATGCTAATAATAATCCGTTAGTACTCTGTTTAACCGTACCTAAAGTAACATACCTATTATCCGATTTCAGTTTCCGATTTGTATGAAATCGAAGTTCAAGGGTAACCCTACTGTGAAAGTCTCTCTCATCTATTTCAAATTTGAATGGAAGTTCCACAAATATGTTGCTTGAAGTAAGAAATGACAGCGGAACCAAATAGTGGAGGAGCATAATACGTCCAGCTGGAGCGCGTGGTATTTTAAACTCTGATTCGAAGTCCCAAGGTAAAACTCACTGAACTGGGATAAAATCCAACGATTCCTCAGAGTATTGCAGATACGAAAGCTGAATCAATAATTTATTTCAAATTAGCGGCCCGCCCCGGCTTCGCACGATTATGAAATATACATATTAACCTTCCTTTTCAATCACTTTATTACAAAAAACCGCATCAGAATCCGTTATGTCGTTTTAAAGATTTAAGCATACAAAGGAACATAGGGACAGAGAAAGCAACTTTGTTTCATACTATGTAGTGAAATATTTAACTATGTTATAAATTTTAACAAAAATCAATATGGATTCAAATTTTTATGTGATTTCGCCCCTGCTGTGATTACTTCATAAAATCAGGGGTTTGATCGTCGGGTAGGGCAAAATAGAATAACTATATACATAAAAATGAATTCCCATTTCGCATAACCATCGCGTCAACAGTTTACTTACGTATTTTTTTCCCGTACAAAAAAAATTGGTGGAACGAAGTTTGCCAGGTCAATTAGTTTTCTACTAAAACAATATTGCCCGGGATTGTATATGTGCCTGATTGGCGATAGGCTTGCCACCTGTGGGACTTCGCTAGTCGTGGATGCCCTGGTTGTACCTCTATCTAATAAAAACAACGTTGCTCATAATTGGACAAGTGCCCGGTTGGCAATAGCTAGTGACCTATCACATTGTGGGACCTAAATTTATCCTGCTAATCCTCCTACCTCTGCGGGTATACGAATGTGGATACTTTTTAAATTTTGACGAATTTCTAAGAAATTAAAAATGTAAAAAGGAAAATTTAAGACAGGAATTGAAACCGTAATCTTTTATTTCTTGCTGAATCTGCCATTTGAGCTACTGAGGAATTAGCTCATGAGGTGATTTTATTGTTTTCTTTCATATTAATTACGTCGATGGTAATGTACCATAGCTGCACCATTTTAGTTAAAACTTTTCCTTAAACAACTGTCAAAATACTTAGCCTCCTACTTGTATTAATTGTACCAGTCGCTAGTAGTTAATCTTAGGACATTTTCCTTGTCATGACGCTATTGATCTCTGGGATCCACAGACAATGTAATAAGAAGGAATTATCTAAGACGAGCTTGAACAAAGCCCCGGCATCCGCTTCCGAGTTTAGTTCTCGCACGTAATGGTATTATACTTCAGATCTATATAGCTTGGGAGCTTGAGGAATTGTTATTACTGTTAAACGTACACCCTCTTATTAATAAACATAGACTAATCTACTCCAACGTTCAACCTAGTATTATAGTCCTTAGTACACTGTGATACTGATCAACGTAATTTAATCTTACTTTAAACTATTTAATAAGATGGACAGGATTTTTAATAAACGAGTCCTAGTTTCAAGAGTCTCCGAAACCGGCGTGTTTGTATGAAAAGGGTTATGAATGTAAAGGAAGCAAGATAGGTTTGTCAGGATCGTGAGGTCTGGCACTCGATACTCTCTGCCTACTCCGTAAGGGACTTGGCGTGAAGATATGTATGTATGTAGTTTCCTTCTCTATCGTCTGTCGTAATAGCTTTGGCATCAACTATTTCTGTATACCATTTTAAACCTATCCATCTTAATACTCATAAAATTACACATCCACATACACACACACACACACACATACACACACAATCCTAATTTTTTATTCCTGCAGCCCCCTCTTATTCTCGCAGGTATTAAAAATCGTGAAAGTGTGTCTGTATTTTAACAAATTGTAGTAAAATATTATATCATGATAACCGCCTCGTTGGTGGAGTGGCTAGCGTACACGTCTAACTACATCGACTTACCGTGAGGCTCGGGTACGATTCCCGACGGGGGCAGGCATTTGTGTGATGAACATTTAGATGTCTGCGTTTCTGGGTCTGGGTCATATAATTTGCTTACTTTGGGGTTAGATTCAATTTGTGTAAGTTGTCCAGGTATATTTATTTATTTACCGGTATGATTTTAAGATCCTACTTATTTTTTTAAACAATTTTAGCCTGTGTTGGCGATTCGTTTGTCAGTGTGTTTGTTGTCTCGTTTCAAGTATGACTAAAAGGACACTTGATCAATTTGGTTAAATTTTTAATATCTAAATGTAACAATACTTATACTTTAAGACGAGTAAAAGTAGAAAAACCCGAATGTACTTTAAATTAGTAAGTCATTTAAATACCCCAGATTTGAGTATGTATTTTTCTTTATTTCCCTGGTATTTAATCACCAGGTTTGCTAGATATGAGATCACAACGTAAGTACGTTCTTTCTTTCCCATCACATACATACAAAAAATGTAGTCGAATATAATATAACCTCTTAAAGTCTTTTGTAGTCTTTAAAAGTCTCCTCGTCCTCTTTTAAAGTCGATTAAAGATCGAAGCAAGGTTTCATCAAAATCGGTCAATCTTGGATTGACATAATAATCACAAGTGTCAATTGTCCGTTGAGCTAATTTTAAAGGTTTTACAGTAAATCAGGATCTGACGACACGTGGATTTTTGAAGTAGCGTGCTTAGGTATTACAATAGCGCTGGTTCAATCCAGGAGTATCCCCAGACGATGGCCTAAAGCGCCCTCCTTTTTTTGATACGGATAGAGAAAAATACGAATTTTAGGTAAAGCCTTTTGACTTTTTGACTTGTCTTTGATTTCTCGCTTAAATAGTAGCAAAGTAGCAATAAAAGCACGAGTCAATCAAGTCAAACCCAAATACGTAGGACTGTTGGATTTTTTTAAGTCTCTAGGGGAGGGCAGCTGCCCCTCTTGCAGCAAGGGGGTACCTTGACGACGCCCTTGGTTCGACCAGTTCAAGTGGCAATTATATATCACAATATCATAAAAAACTCTGTACTATCTGTTTTTGTTTAACATAAATAAAGAAAAGTTCTACGATATTATAAAGAATCTAGTCTAGGAACTTTATCGTAAATCGGTCATCTGGAAATATTTAGGTACTTAGGAACATCGAAGATGACGACTCTTATTGAAATACAGTACTGGATCGTTTGGCTTTAGGAATTTATAGGAGATAAACAAAATTATTATCATGCATATTGTAAAGGCAACATTACAATACGAACGTTTTAGTTTAAATAATATTAGAAAGCACAAAAAGGTGCATAAACAGACGCGGTTTCTAACGGGAGATGGGGTTGCCACAACCCTATTCTAAAGGCAAATTATCGAATGTTCCAGTGTTGGTCTGACTCCCCTGTGTAGAATAACAGAACTTCTGGCTTCCTGCCTGGGGACTTTTAAGAGGCAAATGTTGATTAAAAAGGATCCGAGTCCAATGGTGGTAGGGT
>NJDC01001648.1:0-23533 GCA_002245475.1 Calephelis virginiensis | reverse complement strand
CAATAAATTGTTTTAAAATAAATAAAATATATACGAGTATACACATATAACTCAATAGGTTATTTCTAATCAATTTTAACGGAAAACCATTCCCTATTTTCCTGCTTTTGAGGTATGAACTTCTATTCACAATTATGTAATAACCTACCTGTTACTTTGAAATTGGTCCTTCATAAGAAAAACTAAATAAATAAATAAATATCTCTACCAAAGATGTGAGTGTCGTAGTCCTGTAACCAGGGGGCTGATTATGTATCTCAGTTGCCAACTCAAAATGGAAAAGTGTACAACAAATGACGTAATTTATGTTTACTATCTCTGTTGTATTTCTGTTGGTCACTAGATATAGCAAATATAAAATACGTCATTTGACAGCTATTTGATGTACACTTTTCCATTTTAGTTGGCAACTGAGATACATAGTCAGTCCTCTGTATGTTAAGACTTGCATAATCTATGTTTCATGTACTATGTTTTCTTACGTGTAAGAAACTTGATTTGGGTTGACAAAGCTCAATCAATATAATAGTATTTAACACATAGCAATGACATTAAAAAAGGTTTGAATTTTCACACTTTGCGGTGGCAAAGGCAAATTGTTTCGTAGTTTTTAAAAAGCCGACTGTCTCAATTTCTTGAGTAGTACAGACGTATACCACAAGAACCCTCATCGGCAGTAATGGCTGTACATTTGCCAAACATTAACCATTAGGTTATGATAGATGTTTCTTTCTAGCAATCGGTTGTGCGGCGCCACACGCCTAATTTAGCCATAATGCGGCTGAGTTTTTTTTCAACGTAAGTAATATTTTTCTCTTCCTAAATGTATAAAGAAATGTTATTGATGGTTATAGACTGTACATGGTATTAGAGTTTTATATACAAGTGCAATAAACTTTGGATTAAAGTTTTAACGTTCTTTAGAACGTTTTGAGCAACGGTAGCAAATGCAAAAGCATTTAATTGTGTTATGTAAACGCGTTTCTGAAATCTTCTGGAATCTTCTTAAATTATAGTAAAATTTAAAAAAAAAACAATAAACCCGTACATACATACACACAGACACGTCAGACACCTCCCTTTTTTGTCGAGGATTACCCAATGAAATTAAAAGTATTAAAATATAATTAAAATAAATAATGAACAAATGCTTTAGTATCAAGAGATCTGGAATGACAGAATTAGTTTCGATTATTAGTTAAAAGCTGCACTTGACGAAACGTTAATACCTGTTCGATATACTCACCCACAGCGGTGTAGTTTTTGGAGTGCACGAAGAGCAGCGTGACCTGCGTAGAGTCCGCGGTGTTGGCGGACAGCTGCACCTGAGGAGACGCCAGTAGGTGCTCCATTTCCCGACCGCTTCTGGAAGACGATGCGCTGACAGATTAAATCATGTAACATTAATTAAAAAAACAATTTAGACAAATGAAACGGAGAACCCGATAGTTCTGTATTACAAACTATGTAAGGCATGTTTGAGGCTAATTTTGCCCTTAATTCTTAGACCAATAAAATTTTAATGGCCACCTGAATCAGAGTCATTACTTATAACATTACTGCAGAAGAGTACCTGTAATGGGTTTGTGTTTGGAACATACGCGTTACATTCTTTTTTTTACAACTTTCCTAAAATATTTTTAATGATTTGTCCTTATTTTTAACGTCATATTACATGTTCTTATTCCATTATTCATTATTATTATTATACCATTAATTAACATAACTTCTTATTTTCTTAAGTTTATGCATTGAAAATATTTTAAAAATATAAACATAAAAAATAGTGTCCCAACTAAACCGTCAGTGACCAGGGAGACAGACTGAGGAATCTCCGTACAATGCGGGTCGTATACAAAATAGCTGCCTTCTGAATCTGGCTCTTAACCCAGGGTTGCAGAACGAGTCTCTTAAGATGTTAGTCGAGACTCTGCTATAACACCTTTACTGGAACGACTATTATTATTATTACTATATTTCAATCATATTTCATCTTCTACCTATTCCAACAACTTGTAGGTAAGCTATTACAAATCAGTTACGAGGCTATCACTGGTATTTTTCAAATTTAATCCTATTATAATATTATAAATTAATATTATAAATGCGAAAGTTTGTAAGTGTGGATGTATGGATGTTTGTTACTCTTTCACGCTCGAATGGCTGAACGGATTTGTCTGAAATTTGGAAGACAGATAGATTGTGACCTGGATTAACATATAGGCTATTTTTAATCCCGATCGCACACCGGGTTTCTGTGAAAACGCAGCAGCTAGTAAGAAATGTTTTACCAAGAAATCTCTAGTAGACCAATCTCTATAGATAGGTCATTGAAAATTTCTGTTAGTAAGACTGATATTCTCTGTGAAAAAGATTTTCAAATTACTTTGTTATAAATACTAAGGGTAGGTAGGTACCATTATCTACCCATTAGTATTTATAACAAAGTTATTTGAGAATTACCTCACTAATGTGTAGCCCATTTAACCTTTTTTGGGCAATTTCGTTTAGAAGTAACAACCTACTTGAATTCAATTGACCGCCTTAATGAAGGTAGCCTGGCTGCTAGGTCTTGGTACTGCACAGCAACCACCGATAAATTCCCACTCCGGCCAGGAAACTCCACACCCACAGACGTCAGGAGCCACTCATCAGTCCCGGGTTCCGGTATGAAGTTAAAATGAGTCGCGTCGTCCTTGAGTTGTTTGGTCACGACCACGAACCCTCGGTACCGACGGTCGAGGCTGTCTCTCATCGCAGCGGTTTCTACTATTGCGTTTTGTAAGTCGTAGATTTTCTGTAAAACTACCTTACTTTAATCATAAGAATAGTGGCGATTCTGTTGATAAATATTATTCAGGTGTTCATAAATTTCGTTTGTCTGTGTCCTATACATTAAATAGGCAATATATCTATATGTATGTTATTGGTTTCGTCGAAATGTCTATAACAATTTTGATGACTTTTTTAATTTAGAGAATCTTGCTATTGAAATGGATCCAACAAGATGACCTTTGAGAAAAATCGTTTTACATAAAAAATTGTATAATTAATTAAGTAAAGCCATCTTTTACTGGAAAAACTGCATACAACGTAAGCTATTAAAAAGATGGCGTGGTTTTCAATTTTCAAGGTTCAAATTCAATCTTACAGATGCTATATATTCAATAACAGATGGCGCTGGTTAGATCAAAAATATTGTAATCCAAGCAAAGCGCTGTTTTCCAGTTAGTGATTTGGAAGTGAAACCAGTAAACTAAATAAATTCAAAAAATAATCTTTAAGATCTATTTGCGACTAAACTTAAAAAAAAAAACACTAAATTTAAATCGAATTGATTCAAATTTTTGTTGAGTTATACAAGTTAAAAACTATGAGGCTACAATATTTTCTGCATAGTAAACTTAATAATAATCTTCTGTGTTATTAGTTATTTTACAGTACAGGAAAGGTTATTAGCGAGTAACAAATCTGATTTTACTGTAGTTTAGTCTAGTTTGTGTCAACAGAATCGTCACAAAAAATTTCCTATTAAACCGACGGTATACTGGTATACCGAGTACCGACGGTAACACTTTAAGTAAATTTCCATTGCTCATTAGTTTTAAGCTCGATAAACAAAAATTCATCACAAATTCACTGGAGAACAAACAGTTTTACAACAAAGCTTATTCATATAGAACACACTAGTTTTGTGAAAAAAAATTGAAAGTAACATTATTACGTACCTCCTCGTCTAGAAAAGTATCAGGATGCTTTAGGAGCGTGTCGTAAATCATGAGCAGATGTTCCACACTTTCGTGACGATCCTTGTCTTTCCCGGCAGGAGACAGCAGGTAGCGGAGCATGTCCCGGGCGTGCTGCAGCGGCAGCGTGCCCTCCCCGGGGTGGGCAGGCAGCGAACGCAGCACCGCGCCGTATTGGTGAGCCACACTTGACACATTGCTCCACGAATATCCATAGGATATGCTTGTAAACTAGAAATATTGGAACCCCATTACCGCCGAAAATGTCTAAGTGCAACTAGTAGATCCTATTTCGTTTTACTAATAAACATAAAAGAATAAATTACTCCATGGTTTAACCTGGCCTTTATTACATTGCGATACAAACTCAACTTTACTCTAGGTTTATTTGTAAAGCGGTATCTGCCTTGCCACAAAGAAATATTAAGACGCCTGTTTAGCTAAAACACTTTACAATAATATTTTTATATTAATATACTCGTACTTTGTATAATAATTGACACGCTACACGTGAATGAATTGTCAGTAAGCTTGAGAGTCTGATTTGGTCACTGTTTAGTAAAACGCGTATTCAACAAGCAATTTTTTTTGTAGTAAGACGGTATATCTCTTAGTCGAGAAGCGGAATATTTTAGTGGCTAAGAAAGTTCTCATAGGTCGCATGTGCTATTCATGAATTCATTATTGATTCGTTTTACTCCCGAATAATTAATAATTCATAAATGAAAATCAATCAAGTTTCACAAGTTCGAGAACATAATGTTTTCATTGCGACATTCAGCTCCAAATGAAATAAAAACTATTCTATTACATATAAAATAGAACAATAGGCGACAGAAATAAGGACAATTCCATTTTCCTTATATTTTTCTTTCATTACAATCTTTATCGGTTGTCTGAGTTTTTGTAACGCCAATTTGACTTAATTGAGAGATAAATTCAAATGTCTTCCCTTTACCATTTGATATTACTTATTACTTATGAATTAATAGCTCATAATATTGGATTTCATAAATATCTTCTTTCATATTGGTTGTAGACTATCTGTTTATTTATGTTGCTCCCGGTCTCTTTTAAAAGATATTGATCAATAATTTCTCGGAAGATCAGTTTGCAAGAGGAAAACGACGGCTTATATGCCACTAACACCGCAACGGTAATAATGTTAGAGCACTAAATCTGCAATAATTTAAAAAAAAAGAAAGAAAATAAGAGGCACATAGAAGCACAGTTCAACTTCGAAATATCGACTCCAATTTTATTACTACATTACGAATTGATATTTATTTTTTCAAATGAGTATTAGAATCATAACATAACTTCTCAAAAAAGAACCACTTAAATTGGTTCGTTACCGGCTGAGAGATCGCATCACAAACATACAAAATAAAAAAGAACAGTCGAATTGATAACCACTTCATCTTTGGAGTCAGTGGACAAAAGATTTAAGAGACGACTCGTCAGATTTGTGTCCCACATTTTCATAAAGTCGAGCTATGCAAAACTACTACTACAAAATCTGACCCCCGTATACTTCAAAAGTATAAAGGCCACTTGCACATTCTCGGGTTACATTTAATATTGAGTTAAGCTGTCAAATATAAGGTGATTTAACCCTGGTTAGACGCTAACATAGTGTTAAATACTTGACCCAGGAACGTGTAAGTCAGATAATTATTGTGTACCTATTTACCGTACCATTATTTCCCATTTTTAGTATTTCTTACAATCAAAATATTCGATTGTGTTTCTTCTACATAAGCGTATGAAAACAATATTGTTTTACCTTTTTTGTCACTGGAAAAACGCTTTTATCTTTAACCGGCGATGGAAAACAGGAGAGTGTGTCTATTTGTGGTATTATAAATTTTGAACGGATAGATCGTCTTCGGCGCGGATTTTTGTGTTTGGAAGTTATGTATGTCATCAACCTCTTAGTCTGTCCTGGCTGCAGAGGAGTTTGTTTCGCTGTTTCTTCTCCTGACTGGTGGAAACGGTGGTAGTTTACGGTAGAATAGGTTAAATGTATTTACATTTTAAAATTGTTTATAATCCATAATTCAAATTGTAATATATATAAAACTAAATTTTTTGAATGGACTTTTAAACGTTATGTACATATTTAAATAACTACTTTTTAAAAATATTTAAATATTTGCACACCACAATGTGATAGAATATGTGAATATGGAATGCTTAAATAATTTTGTAACAACTTTAAGAGGCATATTTCGCCAATAAATTTATTTTCTTTTTTTTCTTTTCTTTTTAATTCCTAAATTGATGATGAAAAGTCTACCGGTACTCTTTGAGAAAGGCGAGTTTTGGCGGGACAGAAAAGATGGACACAGTTTTTTCCTTATAATTATTGAATTTCGTGAAGGTACATATTAAGAAAATAACCAAACTTTGGTGGCTTTTGTATATTTTTTTATTAAAATTGCACAAATAAAGTATTCGTGACAAAATTAGTGTATCATATTTTCTCTCGATCCTGTAAATTCACTCGATGAGTTTAGGTAAGGTTACTGCCATTTTACTTGATTCTCGACATGACTGATTACAACGCCTGATGACTGATTTTATTACTGATGCAAATCCATCAAATTTAACTAATGGCCCCTGCCAAAAACTAGGCTTAGGCTGCGCTTAACCACGATTAATACCAAAAAACAGAAAAACACCTACAGAACCTTTTACAACAATGCACTTGTTTAATCGGGACGCTCAAACACCATTAATAATTGATCATTATGGTCTCTCGGATACCGTAGGAATTGAAGAAACTAAATTAATGAAAGAATGAAACAATTTAGAACGGACGTATAGTAACATATTACAAAAGGAAGTAGTGTATCTTCGGAGAAAATAAATAAAAATATAATCTTTTTTTGCAAAATAGACCATCTGCCTTCCAGGCAGCTCGTAAAAGCGAGCAAAGGCTTACCGTCACTAACACCCACCGTCAATAACAGTTCATTAATAAAATGAAAATATATTTTTTAACTTGGTAACACATATGTCAAACCGACCATCATAGTGTGCCGTTACTATACTTGCCCTATAAATAGAAATTGCAATTTGATGGTTCGAATAGCTTTGAAACGAGATGAGTGGAATATAAAATACCTGTTCATAGATATCCCTCAGCGAGTCGGCCACACACGATGAAAAATCCGGCAGCCTCCATTTCACGCCGTGCTGTGTTGTTTTCGGTTCGCAGAATCTAAAAAGCGTATCCGAGGCTTAGCGTTTCCGTGAATTTCGGATATTGAAATACTTTTAACCCGAAGTATTAAACGGCTCGCAAACTGCGGCGTACTTTTGATGGCGAAGTTTATAAATAGTTAAAGGGTTAAAAGCCATTAGAAATATGAGGTCGGAAATATTTGCATTTTTGAATTCTGTGATTGCTGTGGTAACTATTTATTTTGCGTGTAAGCAGATTAATGGGGCAATAGCATTTCTTACATCTTCAGTAGGTTGGAAAAGGTATATTTCCCGTCAGTCCTAGCTCACAACTGGTCATCTGATGCCTATTTTTCTACTGGCCTTATCTTTAGTTCCAAGTGCTCAATATTGCATAATTTGGGTTTGAATAGGTACTTTACCTAATAGTCTCTCCCGTATGACCAGGAGGGCAGGCCGCGGAGGCATATGCTCCTGGGGCTGTCCTAGGCCACCGCAGTCCGTGAGATGCCTCTGTTTCACAGGCTTCGTCTTTACTGCCGAGTGCCCACATTATAACACCCTTTCCATTGGTACCAGCTACTGAGGACACTTGACAACGATATTCACCAGACTTCTGTTGAGCAAAGTATAATCATCGTCAGCATAATCATTTAGCTTTTTTCTGTAAGACACTACAAAAAACAGTCAGCTATCAATGACAAAGGATTCCAAACTTATTTCGTGTAGCGCTCACTTTAAAATGAGTTACTTTTTAGCTTCCCCACGTTTTTTTCCCACGTCAAAAATTTTACTCATAACATATTTGTCTCGCAAGGAGTTTAATAAAACCAATTTTTTCTTATCCCCTATCCTCTAGAATTTTAGCGTCCACAAAGGGACACTTTAAAAAGACTGATCTGGGCGATCAGTATGATCTTAGTAGTTTCAGAGATTTATTTAAATTTAATAATAATTTACCTGAACGTTGTATAGCTTCAATACGCTGCCAGCTGGATACAGGTCCTCCCAGACTTCTCTGCCAGGGGCTAAGGGGAGTAAGGTCCTTTCTCTCGCCCAACTAAAGCCTAATACTCCGTGTACCCGCCCAGCTCCCGCCAAACAAGTAATGCTTACGTTGTCTCCCTGAGTAAGAAGAAAAATATGGTTACCTAGTTTCCTCGCGCCTTTGTCACCATAGAATAGTTTCATACAAATTCTAAACCCCATGAAAAACCTTTGAAGGTTTATTTTTTTAAAGAAAGTAGCCAATATTTTTGATCTGTCTAGTGTTTTTGGCCCCTTTGGGTTAGTAGCCATGTATGAGTAACAGACAGATATATATTTGCCCTATTATAAAATTATTAGGGTAGTGGATGGATGGAGGACTTTTGTACTGCCTAATTATATGAATGCGAGGAACTCATCGTAATGTTAATTGCTTAGGTCACTAGTACTGACCTGTTATTTAGGCTACTGAATTATTCCACCTGTGCAGTAAGCCATTACTAGACGATAGGCACTTTACCTCCAGCTTTCCCGGATTTGTACCACCGCCTCGCCTATTCCTTCCACAATAATGTCAGTGTCCCATGTCGAAAGCACCTGTTCCACATATTCCTACTGAGTTATTCCTGCTGATAAAGAAAAACTGGTTTTTTCTACGATGCAGATACATGGACTGTTCACTTCCACTTATCTCTACCGACACAACGCAAACTAGCAAGAGAAAAATAATATAAGACAAAAATCTTTTATTACCACTTCGTCCAAATTTCATACAAATATACTTTTCTGTTTAGTATGTGTCAATTAGGTCTATGTCAAAATCTTAATAACTTTTATTAACTAATGTAATAAAAACACAGAGCAGGGTAGCCGGAAAGGGAAATAAATGGAAGCAAAAATGTTGAAAAAAAAGTTATTTTCTACTAGTAGGAATAACTAATGTGGTATATGGAGAATAGGCGGTTTTTTTATTCTAATATCTCATGAGGTTCTAACCAAATAAATAATAAATAAATATACACGGATTAGTTACACAAATTGAATCTAACCCCAAAGTAAGCAAATTATATGCTTGTGCTATGGATGTTAGTCAACGATTCTAGTACATAGAAATACTTAATTAAAAATATACCTGAATAAAATTTATAAACACCCAGACCCAAAACGCAGGTAAGCAAATTATGCGTGTGTTATGGATGTTAGTCAACGATACTAATACATACAAATACTTAAATAGATACCAGAATAAATTTAATAAACACCCAGACCCAAAACGCAGGCATCTAAATGTTCATCACACAATTGTCTGCCTCGAAATCGAACCTGAGCTTCGCGTTTGGTCGGTAGAGTTAGAAGTGCATGCTAGCCAATCGACCAACGAGGTGGTCTGATAACTTTAAAACGCAAGCTAAGCCGCGACAAGAGCTAATAGCTAATATAAATGCCTTCCTTTACTCATTGTATTTGACGACACAGCCTATCTTACTCTGACAACCGTCATTTTCCTTAAAAAAACATAAATACAACAGTATATCACATTTTTAGGTTCAAGGTAAAAATAAAACCTACATTACTTCACCGTAAAAGGAAACGATCCCTGAAGGCGAAAAATATATTCAGGCAGTGGAGCGTGTGGAGTATCGTCATAGAACTCTTAAATATAAGCTGCAGGTTTTTATTTATAACTTTTTCTTTGAAAGCTCTGCCCGTAAAAAATATTTTACTTCGCATTGTTTTAGAATAATTATGAAGAAATACTACAGACTTTAGGGATTGCGGGATTTTCTTGATAACTCGGATTTTTATTATGTTTCAGGGTATTGGAAATCAAATTGCAAGGTCTTCCTGTTTCTGTCCTGTCTAGCGGAAACGCTGTAGCGTGGTGACTTTGTTACTTTTGAGTTATTTTAATTAAAAAGTAAACCTTTTTACATTATTGTACATAATAATTACTATCAATATTCCACTTAAAAATAAGTTTTATGTGACTTCTCTTTAGTCTAGCTTTCCGGCTTCGGTCTTGACTTCTTAAGGTCCTGGATTCGATTCCCGGATTGGGCAACAGAAAAAAAATTGAAATGTGTATTTTCAATTTTCTAATAAAAATAACGTTGCCCGGCATTAGTTATGTGCCCCGTTGGCGACTTGCCACCTATCACATCGTGGGACTTAGTGTCTTCGGCTAGTCGTGGGTGCCCTGGTTGTGCCTCTGCCTACCTTTTCGGGGATATGGGCGTAAAGATACTTTTTTTATGTGCTTAGTAGATATGTTTATTTTTTGTATCTTCTAAAAAAATAACAAATTGCATGCCGATATATTGTCGGAATACCAGGGCCAAAAAATAAAAAATATCGAACAGCATATTGTGTGACCGTATTTGATACAAATAAATTCATTGATCCATTCATTTTTAATTAATGTAACGAAAAACATGAAAGAACATAAAACTCACTGTAACAAATTATTCTAAAAGCAGTCGCTTTTGTTTAAAATACGGTATTTTCGTATAAAACGGGTTAAATAAATACCAAATAGAGTGATTTTAGAAATTGGAGTTTAACAGTATTTTTGAAAATATCGATCGGGTTCGATGCCCGTGCAGGCAACAAGAAGAAAATGTGATTTTTCTATTTTTTGATAAAAATCCCCTTAAAATCAACATTGCCTGGGATTGAATGAGTGCTTGTTGGCAATAGGCATGCCACCGATGACATTGTGAAACTGCGTCTTTGACTAGTCGTGGGTACTCTAATTGTAACTCTGCCTACCTCTTCAGGGATACAGGTGTAAAGGCTCTTTACTTCCTTAAAATATGAATGATTTTCCGGACATCTAGGCGAAGAAAACTAGTTTAACTAACTATTATCAGTGGATTTGCCTTTGAGTCATTGCTCTTTGAGTCATTCAACTTCTGTCATGAAAAGAGTGATGGAGAGAACAATCCTAAGAGTCATTATCCTGAACAAATGTATATTTTTCAAGAGTTCATTTGAATTGGTATTAACTTTTGTTTTTTTTTCTGGCACAACGTCGATGCTCTGTATTAACGTGTTCCGGTTTAAATATAAAGTAGGCGAAAAACTTCCTTAAATAAAAGGCTTAATATTCTAGTCCTGGGTTTGCAAAGCATTTATGTAAATAGATCTTTTTTTATCATCAAAATAACATTAAATGAAAGAAATGTGTTGGAAAAATTCTAGTATATCAAACTGTTAGAATATAAACCTTTAATTGCTTTCGTTTTGTCCTTGACTGTATGGCTTTGGAAATGTTTTTATTACCTCCATCCGGCCGTAGTTTACCGTATTTCCGGGATCTAAATTAGAAATGTAACTTATTGCGGCTCTTCCAGTAATGAGACGATCAAAAGCTTCGACAGAACGAGTATGAGCCTTTGACTAGATACCTCAGACTTAAGAAACACGAGATTACTTATAAGTAGTTAGTTAAGCTCAGACTGTATTTATAATGAATGTAGTTTCTTTTTATAGTCTTACTTACCGACTCCAAATAAGGAGGAAGTTCATGTTACTTTTTTTATATTTGTTACGCGGTTACAATTTGATCGTTTTTTTTTGGAAAAGTAGATTATAATTCCGATGTCGTCTCATAAACATATTATTAAGATCCGACAAGTGTTTGCGAGTTATACTTAATAAATAATAATGCATAAATTTTCATGCAATTTGACAATACCGTCATAAAATATGTACATATCCATAAACTGTCATTCGAAGGGTTTCAAATTTTGAATGTTAAATTCGATTTTTTAACCGGTTACAAAAAAAGTGGAAGTTCTCAATTCAATTTGTATGTTTTTTGTTTGTTACGTCATCAGTCGCCATTATTTAGAAGTATAGGATTTCGAATGGTTTATTTTAGTTATTTACAGGATGGTTTATTTTAGTTATTTTCACAGCATCATGTCGTATGGAATTCTTCTCTGGGGGAGTTCCACCGAAGTCAATACTATATTTATCTTACAAAAGAGAGCCATAAGGGCAATTTATAACCTAGGCCCAAGAGTATCCCTGAGAGAAAAATTCAAAGAAATCAAAATTCTAACTTTAGCATCCCAGTATATCTTTAAAAACTTAATGTATGTTCACAGAAATTCAAGTTCATTTAAAAGAAATTGTGATATACACTGTGTCAATACTAGGAATAAAAATAATCTTGCTGTGTATGTGTCTCGTCTCCACAGAGTAAGCCATTCTTTCATGGGCCTATGAATACAGTTCTACAATAAACTTCCCAATTATATGAAAGAACTTCCAATTAATAAATTTAAGAAATGTGTTAAATGTAAATTAAATCAAAAGGGTTATTATAACATTGCTGAATATTTAGCACATAAGACTGCTTGGGATTAATTGCTCCTCATGCCAATCTCTTATAATATATAATGTATCATTACATAAATTATTGTAAACATATTGTAAACTAAGAAAAAAGACCAGCCCGCTGAGTTTCTTGCCGGATCTTCTCAGTGTGCGGCCGCGTTCCGATCCGGTGGTAGATTTATTATTATATAGACCCGTCACAAGTGCCTCTTGTAGGTTTATGTGAAATAAAGATGATTTATTATTATTAATATTATAGAAGTGGTCCGATATTAGTCTTATCATGACCCAACCAGTGGCTTTTGAGTGATACTTAATAATGCATACCTTTCTGTCTATCCTGATCACATTTCTGTTAATGAAAACTATAAGCAATAACTCATAAATCATTAGTTTAGTCATGATATAAATAATAAGTCCATTTACGATTCCTAAACTCTCTTCCCAAAAACGAGCCATCAAAATATGTTCTTTGTTATGTTTGTTGTATGTTCGTCCGACTTATCTCGTAACAAAACGCCTAACTTCATCGACCAACCACGAGGTCCGGGTTCGATTCCCGACGGGTGCAGGCATTTGTGTGATGAACATTTAGATGTCTGCATTTCCGGGTCTGGGTGTTTATTAAATTCGTTCTGGTATTTATTTAAGTATTGTTGCCTAACACCCATATGACAAGCATATAATTTGCTTACTTTGGGGTAAGATTCAATTTGTGTAACTTGTCCAGGGATATTTATATTTATTTAAAAATATATGAAGTCAAATTGATAAGCTGTTCGTTTTGGAATCGGTTTTGAAAACCGCGAAGATACTTAAACCCTAAAAATAGAAACCTTTAATTTCGTCCTCGACTTAACGGTGTCGGAAACTCTATTACCTCCAGCTCGTCTTTCCGGGATCTAAATTAGTAATTGAACATATTGCGGATGTTCTTGTAATGAGACGATCAAAAGCTTTGACAGCATAGACCCTTTGATAAAGACACCTACTCGACTAGAATCCCGATGTAATTACATTTTACGAGGTTGGTATCTGAAATTGATGCTACTATTTATGGGATATTAAATACTGAACCCCGACTTAGTTTTGAGTCAGCTACGAATCTAGCTTCTAAAAATAAAAACGTGTGTAATAAACGCGTTGGTCCGGGATCCTTTGTAGAATAGACCATCTGCCTTCCAGCCAGGCAGCTCATAAAAGGCGAGCATAGGCTTACCGTCACTAACACCATGACATCTGACTTGGTGGTAGAGTTTCGCAGCAAATCACCCGGATTGGTACCACCGCCTAGGTAAGGTAATAGGTATTCCTGACGCCATAACGTCAGTTGACGTGTACCGGTTCAGAGGGTAAGGTAGCCGGTAAACTTAATTTTACTCAAGTTCTAACATCGCGGCCTCAGGTTGGCAACGCACCATTACCTCCTTTGGTGTCTTTAGGCGGCGTGAATTTCTTACAGTCAGGAAATCCGTCTGCTTGTTTGCCTTCCAATATCATAAAAAAAACTGTTAACATCATTTGACAAAAGCTATCTGTAATCTAGAGAAGATGACGACTGCTACAGCTTTCAAACGAAAACCACATCGAAATCGACCCATTCGTTTAGGAATAATGATGCTATAGAGAAACAGATACTATAAACATTTAGCACTCTTTTTTTCATTCCATCCATGCTCGACATAATCCATTTCTACAAAGGAGATGCTCACAAAATACATGACACACGAAAATTTTGTACAATTTCCACGTGGCCAAAGTTGAGTGAACTAGTTAACTCTTAATCATACCATCAAAAACAGTTTCATGTAAAATGCTGCCAAGACGAGACCATATGGCAAAAAATGGAAAAATTATCAGATGTCATTTTATCATTCCATTCAGTCATTTCCGGGTGATAGCGGTTTCTCATTCTAAATAATATTTTGACTTCGAGAAAAGGTAATGCGCTTCATTTGCTCATCTTGGACTTGGACTCCTGTCCCCACATAACATGTTCATTGTTTATAAACATAATAAGTCAATCGTCTCCAATGACTGTCTGTTAAATTGCAACGTCACAAACAGTATCGGTTTCAGCAAAACCAACTCAATGGGCGAACCTTCTAGTAGAGTTAAACCGCACCCTACTCTAACGGCTATTATCGCCCCTGATCGTGAGGCTGTTAGGCATCATGCCCAAAACGGTAAAACTATGCTTAGAATAAATACAAAATTATTTGTATTGCTGGGTTGCTTTTATTCTTACTTCACCTAGAGAAGAACACTAGCTGACTTTAAAGTTTAAGCATTTACAAATATAGACTAAGGTACCGAAGATTTAAGATCTAGGTGCACACATATCTCCACTTGCCCCATGTCGGTCTCAATCCTTTGAGCAGACCATCCGCCTCTCTGCTAGGCAGCTCGTAAGAGGCGAGCAAAGGTAAAATAGGTCATTACCAACAAAACTACTGGTGGTGAAGTGCTTTGCAGCAACTGGCCCGGGTAGGCCGCCGCCATAATTACTTTTGACGTTTTCCAATCCCAAGAGTAGGGTAGACGTTAGATTTCCACAATTGACTTAACATATCGGGTCCCGGACAGTGACGTACCTACAACATTTACAGTGGAATTGTTTTATATCATCAAGAGTACATGTGTACAGATTGTGATGTCAACATTGGAATATTTTAGTTTGAATATCCGTTAGTAAGAAAGTTACGTAATCATCTGTCATTGGTCCAATTAACAAAGTTAAAGGACTGAGTTTATTTGTAGATTGTGCTTCCTGTCTATGAGCAGCCTTTAAAAGTGACTTTTAATTACAAGAACTACGACTCCTTGAGAATTTGAGCACTTAAAAGTTTGCTTATAATTCTAAAAGTCAATAGATATTATCTTCATGCCCATATCCCAGATGTAGACAGATGCTCAACCAAGGCACCCACGACTAGTCAAAGACACTTTAGTTTCACAATGTGATAGGTGACGAGCGTATCGCCAACCAGACATATATCCAATCCCGGGCAACGTTATTTTTCATTAGGAAATTAAAAATATACATTTTCTTATATTTTTGTTGCCCGACTCGGGGATCGACCTCGGGATCTCCAGAAGTGAAGTCCGACGCCGGACCGCTAGACTACAGAGGCGAGATATTATTAGATATATATTATGAAAAACACAAGTAGGTTAATGTTACATCAAGTGTAGGTCTGTATACCTAATATATGGAAAACACAAATTGTTACTACTGTGACCTGTTTTATGAACGAGGATGGCAGGGCAGCATCTGGTTTCCTTTCTGATGTTCTCAATACAAGCTTACGATCTTATTTCTCTATAATTTAATTAAGACACAAACCTGTTGTAGAGTGAGTGTGGGATTCTATTGCCTGATGAGGATTTTTTATTAATTTATTTTTATGATATTGGAAGACAAACAAGCAGACGGATTTCCTGGTGGTAAGAGATTCTCGCCGCCTAGAGACACCAAAGATGGTAATGGTGCGTTGCCAACCTGAGGTCGGAATGTTAGGTCTAGAGCAAAAGTAAGTTTACCGGCTACCTAATCCTTTATTATATTTTATGAAATAAGTCAGCAAACTAGCACATGGGTCTCCTGATGTAAGAGACAACCATTTAGACACCATTGATGTTACAGATGCGTCGCCGTCCTGCAACCGGGCTGTCGGGCCTATAGTGTAAGTCGACTACCTACCCTTCGAACTGGAACATGAACGAGTCATTTTTGCGGCAGAAATAGGCAAAGTGGTGGATCTTTAGTCGGGCAAGTAGCCGCACAGCACTCTACTACCATTGGTGATGTTGGTACTTGCCATTGCTCGCCTCGTAGAAGCTGCCTGGCAGAGAGGTCGATTCTACTCAGCGGACCCGGACCAACACGGGGTAGTACAGTGATTGTCTGAGCATTACTCGTTAGTCGAGTGGCTAGCGTACACGCCTAGCTACACTGCGAGGCTCGGGTTCGATTCCCGACGGGAGCAGACATTTGTGTGATGAACATATAGATGTCTGCATTTCGGGGTCTGGTTATTAAATTTATTCTAGTATCTATTTAAGTATTTATATGTATTAGAATCGTTGACTAACACCCATAACACAAGCATATAATTTGCTTACTTTGGGGTTAGATTCAATTTGTGTGACTTGTCCGGGGATATTTATTTATTTATTACATATTCTCTGTCGTCATTATCACATCTGCTATCGTCACTTTGTGCTTTCTTGCCTTCTGAGGTTTTACTACTACTTGCCATAAACTACGTTTGACAATTTACGTAACGATGTCTAAAGCGCTTCCAGCCTTAATTAGTCCTCTTAGTTACCAATAGAAGCGCTGTTCAAAGTTTAAGGTAAATTTTCGCTCTGTTATTCCTGAAACTGTCATAATCCTCTGTGATTCAATAGTCAACTTACCTTATTTAATGTCAGAGTCGAAGGTACAAGTCTAATATCCGGCGGACGGAGTATTGTGAGCCTCAGCGCGCTACACCTTCGTCTACCAGCGTCAACAGCAGCGCACGACCACCGACCGCTATCTGGTTTCTTAGCTTCTGATATGCCCAACACCGACATGCGGCGCCCTAGGGCGTCTTCTGCTACTGTGCGTGTCCATATGTCTCTGGAAAAAAAAATACCATCATAGTAACATAGTAAGGTTTAATAACCTAATAAGGTATATCTTGAGATATTTTAAGAACTGAATGTTTAAAATTGTTGCTTTAAAACTTGTTGTCTTTTTTTTTGACCGCGTCATTGGTCGAGGGGCTAACGTATACGCCTAACTCCACCGACCAACCGTGAGGCTCGGGTTCGATTCCCGACGGGGGCACGTATTCGTGTGATGAACATTTAGATGTCTGCATTTCCAGGTTTGGGTGTTTAATAAGTTTATTCTGGTATCTCTTTAAGTATTTCTATGTTTTAGTATCGTTGACTAACACCCATAATAACATAAGCATATAATTAGCCTACTTTGGGGTTAGATTTAATTTGTGTAACTTCTGGACAAGTTACACAAATTTGATCTAACCCTGGGGATATTTTTTTAATAAGATTAGACTAAAGTACCCCAAGGTTTCAGTTGAGATTATAGTGTTCGTCACACTGTAATACATACAATTATGTAAATTAAACCTTGCCTCACTCTAGTTTAAGCTTATTAATAAAACAATTGTAGTAATAAACTAATTCTAATAATAACATTATTTCACAAACAAATAAAATTTGTTCCTCAAACGTGACTATCAATTCTTTTGATAAGGATGTCACCAAAATTGAGCAAAATAGCTTGACCCTATTTAGGCCGTGGATGGACGGCAACACGATCCAGCTCAAGGTCACCCTTCAACAATGCCTGATAAGGAGTTTGGTCTTATTAATTTAGCTGATTGCTGTAATGTTTGTATTTTTTCCAAAATTTGTCCACACTTCTTTCAAAAGACAAACACTGTTATTATTATTTGGAAATAAAATACAGACAAAACAGATATACAATGCGAATGTGGATCGATGTAGGCACCCGGGGGGACCAAGGTTGAGATTCCACGATCATATCACACGGTTATCATCCGAGGGTGGTGTCTAGAGTCTCCGAAACGGCGTGTTTATATGAAAAGAGTAATGAATGTAAAGAAAGACAGACAGGTTTGTTAGGTTCGTGGGTCTGGCACTCAATACTCTCTGTCTACCCAGTAAAAGACTTGACGTAAAGATATGTATGTATGCATGTATGTAAATGAAATACAGTGAAATTTTGCTATGTTGAAGCTTACTTTGAATATAAAACAAAATTATAAATCAAAGGTGAAAGTCAAAAGTACGGTCGCAAACGAAATATTGCTTTAATGGCAAATTACTGCATACAACAGAAACCGAAGTCGGGTTTTGTAGTTTCAATTATTGTAATTACTTCATATTACAAAAGTATCTTCACGCCAATATCCCCGAAGGGTTTAGGCAGAGGCATAACCAGGGCACCCACGACTAGCCAAAGACATTAAGTCCTACAATATGATAGGTGGCAAGCCTATCGCTAATCGGGCATCCCGCAATCCCGGACAACGTTATTATAATTGAAAAATTTAAAATATACATTTTCTAATATTTTTGTTGCACGACCTGGGCATCGCACCCGGGTCCTCAAGAAGTCAAGTCCGAAGCTGGATCGCTAGACCACTGACAATAAAATAAAATAACAAAATGAAACGATTTCTTACGAAAATTGAGAGGATAATAATTATACATTTCATAAAGTAAGCCAAATAACTGTTAAACATCATTTTTTTAAAAAAGATAGGTTATAAAATATTTAAATTCGTGTTAAAGAATACTCCGTGGGTTATAAATAGAATCCGATATTGAGAAGTTTGTATCATTTCATATTCCGCGTACATAAATAAAACTGAAGTCTTTTACAGTGCTGTTAAACTGTTTATGCGCTCAAACTTCCCCTGAAAATATTTGACGAAGTTGTGACATTTGAACACAGTTGCAAAGCTGTGGTCGCAGAATCGTGCATTCGAGGTCGTACATGTTACTTTGTCGAATCGCTTTAACTTTGTCAAATGTTTTAAACGACTTTTACTGGCTGACAAAAAGAAAAACTATTTTTAACCGAATTTGACGGAAGATGTTATGTGATCGACTCATATTAGCTAGCTATTTGTTAACCGATTTCTTATTTGATAAATTATTGGAACGAAGTTACTTACGGCAGGCTTGGAGGAGTTAGGGATTTTGATGCGCAAACGAACTGAAAAAAATGTAATAGTAAAAACCGTAAGAAAAAGTGGGTGAAATAAAACCGTTAAATGAGATGTGCGTAGGCGCGACAGTTGCTGCGCAACCGAACTAAAAAAATGTGATATTAAAAACCGTAAGAAAAAGTGGGTGGAATATAACCGTTAAAAGAGACGTGCGCAGGCGCGACAGTCGTATACACAAGAGTAGTGTATAATACCTTTCTCTTTCTCCCTTACTCCACCCCGCCAATGCATAGTATATACTCATGAATTGTGTCGATTCTACATTAGCCGAAGGAACTCCGTTCCTACCTGGTGTCTCACAGCACCACATTTATATTTTTGAAATAGTCTAATAAGGTCTGGATTTGTTGATGGAATCCAAGAGAAGTTAATGATACTATTTTTTTACTTGCCGTCCAAATTACTGCATAAAATAGAAATCGAAGTCGGGTTTTTGTAGTTTCACTTATTGTAATTACTTCATATTACAAAAGTATCTTCACGCCCATATCCCCGAAGGGGTAAGTAGAGGCATAACCAGGGCACCCACGACTAGCCAAAAACATTAAGTCCCACAATATGATAGGTGGCAAGCCTATCGCCAACCGGACACATATTCAATCCTGGACAACGTTATTTTAGTTAAAAAAATTAAAATATTCATTTTCTAATCTTTTTGTTGCACGACCTGGGCATCGAACCCGGGGCCTCAAGAAGTCAAGTCCGAAGCTGGATTGCTAGACCACTGATAATACAATAAAATAACAAAAGAAAACGATTTCTTACGAAAATTGTGAGGATAATAATTATACATTTCATAAAGTAAGCCAGATAACTATTAAACATCATTATTTTTTTTAAAAAAGAGAGGTTATAAAATATTTAAATTCGTGTTCACTTCGAGTCTACAACTTGTTTGATATAAACACATTAACTAAATAAACAGTAAACAACAAAAGAAATGAATTTTTAATAAGGCCTTTTTAAAGAGAAAAGGGTCTTTCCCACTAGACACAGGATAACATGTGGGATTAATCGTAACACCAAAAAGGACGTGGATGCTTTGGGGAATGATTAGTGGAGTCTGTTGTTTCGCGAGGGATCGATTCACTTTAGCTGTCCTGTCCTTCGTGGCCAACTATGTTAAATAACGGATGTTCGGTAAATCGTGGCAAGCACACGGGGATTAAAGGATTATTTGGAACTATATTGTAATCATGGAGACCTTGTGGCCTACAAGCAGGGTTGCCATTGATGTAAATTGACGTATTTTGGATTATCCATTGCCGTATTTCTGGGTAGGTAATATTACGGAAATTGCCGCGTTTTAATACGAGTATTTAATCAAAATATACATTTTGTATCAGTGATATTACAAAATTTATTTGTAAAGTGAAAATCTTAAAAAAGGACTTAAATTTGAATTTTATTTCATTTAAGATTTTTTTTACAATATGGACCACAAACATATAAACAATCGCTTGAGACATGGGTTCTCGTAGATTATTTGGTTTTTGGCCGTATTTAGCATTAAAAACTACGCTGCTGTGATTGGTGTGTATTTAGATACATTAATTATTTACTAAACAGGACCCAATTCGGCGGGAGACTGGCACTATAAATATAAAGGAACATCTTGTAGAGCGTTGAGTACCTACATAGTTTTTTTTACCTTCACGTACATACGCAGTATACATATCTAGTGACTAGATGCACAGTAGTAGGTTTTTTTGACGTGACAACGTTTTAAATTAGGTTGTGGCTTGGAGTCACTCTTGAAAAAGTGTAACGCCCGCTCACGTCTGTTACGATGAGTCACCGAACGAGAGAGAGGCCCGCCGGACCGGTACAATGTTTTAGTAAACAAAATATATTTCTATAGTTAAAATCTGTGCATTTCTTATTTTCATTCAATTCCTTGTTCCTATTGTGCAGTTTAATAATATTCATATCAATATATATTCTACCGAGAAAAAGATGTTGTCACGTAAAATCTTCGCCCGTAAAACCGACTTTACAGGCAACCATTTTTTTTAACGACTAATGTGTTGCCAACCTCGCGGTTTTTACAACTTCACCGGGCTTTGACTAGTAGTAGTTAAATCCCTCCCGTCTCACTAACAAATGTACACTTCAGTACACCAAAGTTGACATTATAGTCTGTGATACAGTGTAAAAAGGACTATAACGTTAGCTAACATCTACATGCTGAACCTTTCAAAACAGTATTAATTACCAATTAGTAAATAATGACTGAAATAAATACTAATTATGTAAATTTAATTAATGTCTTATTTGTTGATTGAATAAATCATTGGACGAATAACTGAAATTCATTTAACCACGAAGTAAGCAAATTACATTGTTGTGTTAAGGTTGTTAGTCAACGATACAAATATGTTTCCCGCAATAAATATAATCTTGAAATATAGACATCATAGATGTTATATATCTATATATTATATATATAAATCAATACTACTTTTGCTTGTAATTTTATAACTCACCAACGGGCTCACCTATCCAAACCAAATGTTTAGGATTCGTTCGGATTATTTAGTAGATGGTTTTTGTGAAGTTTGCATGAAAGCGGGTTTTTTATTTACTACATTTATTTGTAACAAATGAATTCAATAAATGCATCATTCTGTTAGTCGGTATTTTTCAGTCAAATTGAAACTTTTTTCAGATGGGGCTTGTGCTGTCATATTGAAACTTTTTTTTTTGTTTAGTTATGTTAAGCCATGCGATCATATGCGTAGCGAAGCACATACCCGGCCGCTACTACTGTTTAAATTTGAACACCCATACTGAAAAGACCTAATATACAAGTCTATTGTGAAAGTATATTTCCTATCCTACAGCTCAGACCGGGACATGACAGTGTCATTATGGCGGCCCGAATTGGTAGGCTGGGTCTTCACCTGATCAATTTCCTGTACACCACACTGTCACTCGGAAAATAAGTAATCAATATCCATTGTCGATATTTCATAAAAAGTATGTTTTACATGTAACTTTATTATTAAAAAGTGTGTGTGTGTCAGCTACGACGCACGATTGGAGTTTACTCTTTACGAAAGATAATTATGATATATATCGAATAGAAAAAAAGGGTGAATGAACGCATCTGCTAAAATGATAAGAGAAACAAACGTATATCTGTAATTATTCGGATTATTTATATTACTTCAATAAAGCGTATTACGTAAAGTATGTTACAAAATAATCTGCGTTTTAGATTATTCGACTAATGTCAATGTCATACGTAACTCGACTGTGGCGGAGCCAAATGACGACTCGCTCGGGGCGACTCGACTTTTGTTCGAGCGAGATCGTCAGTCCTGAAGGAGAAAAAAATACTGAAGGACTAAAGCGGTACGACTTACATATGTTTGTCTCTTTCTACGTAACGCCTCAACTTTTCGTGTTACACTTGATTTTACTCCTCATAAAATTTCCGTACCGGGCCTCATAACTCAAATCGTTTCTTAAGGAGTAAACTCCAATAAAAAAGTGTAACAAAACATTTTGCGACGTATGTGCGTCGGCTTCAAACTTAGTCTACAAAGGTACTTCAACATTAACTACTGTAAACTGTTTACCAAACTTTGACAGCAGTAAGATTGTTTTTACTTTATTGTTCCAAGGAGTGGTATGACAACAACTATTGGAACTGCGAGGAATTTCAAAGTTAGTGTGACAGTAACTTTGTGAGGGTTTCATAGAACGTAAAATTACTTTTAATGATGTGCTCCAGTCTTTGTTTTTTTTTATGATATTGGAAGGCAAAGAAGCAGACGGATTTCCTGATGTTAAGAAACTCACGCCGCCTAGAGACATCAAAGGTGGTAATGGTGCGTTGCCAACCTGAGGCCGGGATGTTAGGCCTCGAACAAAAGTAAGTTTACCGGCTACCTTACCCTCCGAACCGGAACACGTCATGACGTTATGGCAGAAATAGGTCAGGCGGTGGTACCAATTCGGGCGAGTCGCTGCTAAACTCTACGTGTGTGTTAGTGACGGTGAACCTATGCTCGCCTTTTACGAGCTGCCTGGCAAGGAAGGCAGATGGTCTATTCTACAAAGGAGCCCGGACCAACACGGGGAAAGTGTTTTTAGTTTACGAGATCGCCTCTTTGATCTAATGGTCTAGTGTTGGAGTTTGCTGAATGAGGTCCCGGGTTCGATTATTAGATCGGGCAACTTAACAATGTGATTTTTAAATCTATAATATAAAAATGAATAGCTAAATGTGTTGGTTAGCGCATAACTTCCGAACGACTGGACCGATTTGGCTAATTCTTTTATTATTGTATTAGTTATTATTAGGAGAAGGTTCTTATGAAGAGATAAACCGGGAAAGTTGCAGGGAAAACGGGAAAATAATACTTTGATTTCCCGTACTGAACGGGTGAAACGAAGTACGCCGGGACAGCTAGTTTTCTAATAAAAACATCGTTGCCCGGGAATAGATAAGTGAACGGTTGATATTAGGTTTGACACATTCAAATT
>NJDC01001646.1:495091-523093 GCA_002245475.1 Calephelis virginiensis | reverse complement strand
AAAAACACAATTCATCTACAATTATTGAGAATATTCACAGAAATATTTGAAATCACCACAATTGTAAGTTTGTTTGAATTGCATATTCATAGATAAGACATGACAAAGTCTGTTGGCTCAACTAGTATATTTAAAAAAACATACTTATAATATAAATGCTAAAGACTGTTTATTATTCTTTCACGGCTAAATCTCTGAATCGATTTTGAAAAAAATTAATATGAATATAACTAAAGATCTAAGTTCGGACATAGGCTAACGGCCAATATTAATAATCAACCCTAATCCAAAACTTGCTGTCCAAGATTGATATTTTGATCCATTTTTATGTTATCGCTTGCCAATAACATATCTGTGGACAGGATAAATATGGCAATTAGGTATGGGATAGGCCGCCGGATACGCAGGTATCTAGATTGCTTGAAATCCATTAAATTGAGATACATTATTAACATTGGCCGTAAGTTTGTTTCAATCCCAAAGACTATAATAGGGAATGAAAGTTTATACAAAAAAGTTTCCCCATAGAAATATGCTTTTTCTTTTTTTTCTCTGTAATTTCTCTCTTAAACCTCACCTAACTTTTATATCAAATAGGCGTTGGATAATTACACTATGTTACTCACCATAAGGGATAGGGCTTCGACTACTAAATAGTTCCATATTACTTCCTTTGTTTATGTCTGCAGAGCTCCTGGCGGTGAACAAGCAACTGGAGAGCGTGTCGGTGTCGGGCTGCAGCACGCCCACGGGCCGCAAGATGCGGGAGCCGGGCCAGCGAGATCTGCAGAACTCCACGTTCTCCATCAGCAGTAAGTCTTCTAATATTTTATAGCTTAGGTTGTGACGATCCCAACTAATAATCTAGAATATTTTATTTTATTACTCTAACTTAGTACAATGAACTTCAATCCCGTGATAGACAGAGAAGAGATCAGAGATGTATCCGTAATGAGTTAGAAAGTGCCTATTTACTCATTTCTTGAAGACACTCAAATTATATTCATTAGGAAACATATCCCGTGGAAGAGTTTCAGCCCAGTTCAAATAAAAGAGAAAGCAAATATTTTAGTTCGAGCACAGGAAATATTCATCAAGGAGGAGCGATACCTTAGTGATCCTCAGCTAAGAAAAGATGCAAGTGACCAAGCTGAAGTTCCTAAACACACTCAATATAATCTAATATTCGTTATTAAGATTGTGGGACTTTTCAAATAGCGTATTCCATTAAACTAGTTGGTAAGTTTATGGAAACTAGTTGGTAATGTTACGAGCCGTCGGGAGTGGTAGCAGCGCTTCACTTATTCCTGCCACTATAATATCAGCTTACACCATTGCTGTGCCCCGGTTTAAAAAAAATATTATGGTAATATGATTTCTTGTATGGGGGAACATTTTAATATTTCTTGAGGCATGGTGTACAATACATAGCCGCTTATTTAAATTTCAAAGGTTCAATATCCCAAACACAAGTAGGTGATCATCATCTTTCTAGTTGGACCATGGGAATCCTTGATCCACATTATTACTCTCATTACAAAGTTTGACCACATTGTAGTTCTGTCTGATTTCTAGATTCTATTGACTCAAATATTTCTGGGGTGGACATCTTTTACCGTCGTTCAGATATTTTGTATCTTACCAAAACATACTAGTATATGTGGATAAAACTAATTTCGCAAAACATAACCATACCTTAGGCAGTTTTCTTGCAGTTCATCGGATGCATTGCATCATCATAAGATACGAAAAGGCCGCACTGTTATTAATACTTGAATGAATAACATATGAATGAAATATATCCCTATCGTAAGTGATAATGAAAGAGAACTATGAGTATATATAACAAACTTCTTTTTACAGAGGAATTAGAAGGGCTAGATACAAAGACATCAGTCAGAGTGAGAAACCCACCAGGTGGCAAGTCATCCGTACTGTGGTAAAGTCATGGCTCCATCGAGACCTGGGATGATGCGTGAATGTTCACTTTGATTTTTGGAAAAATATTCATACTTTAAAATGTAATTCGAGGAATATCGAATTTATGTATGTGCTACAAACACACTGAAAAAATAGGTTGATGACCTTTATGAAAGTAAATACTCAAAGGTCAATAACCTATTTTCTTCATGCCAAGGTTTCTTTATGCCATTAATATATTTGACTAATATTTTGAGGGCCATATACCAACTTGACCTTTCAGTTATGGATATAGTAAGATGTAATCGTGTGTTTTAAAACTATTCAAAGGAAGAAACTCGATCATTGACTTGTTTTATGGCATATAAATGTATGGAGACAACTCTAATAAATATCAGGGCCTCAGCTTAAGAATTTTGATATATTTTTTCACAAATCCAAAGGGTATTGGTATTTGAGCTTGGAACGAATCAGAACCAATTTTAGAATATTTTAATTGTTATTTACTGTGCCAGCATAATATTAGTTGTATGGTATATTATGTGACGGTTATTAATATGTTTACATTCACAATTGTTTTACCCCTGGAATTATTAACATGGACTATCTCTTTTAAACCGGTTTAATTGAAAATTGAAAACATGACCGATTTATTGTTATATAAAAAATCAATTCAATTTTTTGGGTTTATCAAGCTTGAAAGCCTAAAATTTCGGGTCTCGTTTCCATAAGGATCACTTCGACTTGGATATATATTAATTTGTTAAACTCGCATATGATCCATGAGACTTAACAGCTTATGTGCTCTGTTAGATACTTACTCCGAATTTAAGTAAGTGCCGGGCATTCGAAAATTAAAGCTAATTTAAAGCAAGATCTGCTCTAATTGTTTATCTTTGTTAGGAACACCATTTTTAGATTCTTGTTCAAATTTTAAAATTAACAAATAAAAACCAGCTACTTACAAAGGTTTTTATCTTTAATGAAACTTCAGATTGAAGTTAGTATATAATTAAAAAAATATATTTTGTGAGAACAAAACATATGGCACCTCCTATTTGACTATTAATATTTAAACTATACCTAAAACAATTATGAAACGTTTGTTAAAGGTTTTATATTTTATTTGGAAATCCCAAGTGCTTTTTTACAACTTCATTCATTTAACTGTAACTAATTGCTTATGCATACTTTATATAAAATTTCTGTAGCTTATTTCAATTATGCTGGTATTGTTATTTATTATATGTTAAGCTTAGTATTTAGTGCAGAGGTTCTCAATCAAAAGCTGCAGGGATGAAAATACGTAGAATCTGGAACATTAGAAGCTTTCTTTAACATTAGAAGTGAGATTAGTCGAATTTTTGGATAAAAAATTCTAGATGTTTATTTAATAATTGTATCTTCATGGCTAGTTTGCTAGGACCCCGTGAGATTTGGAACTCGATACTCTGCCTCTCTCGTAAGGGACTTGGCGTAAAGATACAAAAAAAGTATCTTCATATTACTTTTGCCGAGGAGGTAGTTCCTTATCTCCTTGTTTTATAATCTTACAAGTATTTTTTCCAACTGTAGAACTTTACTTTTATTTTGCATAATATTTGCTATGGGGCACCTTAAACCTGGTAAAATACAATTAGAGGAGACCTAAACAGATTGAGAACTTCGGATTTAGTGCATGAAGTTGATTATGTACGCAATATTTATTCATTTCTAAACACATAGACTGATTTTGTAGACAAAATTAGAAATAGACGAAAATAACTACATGTAAAAATGTGTGGAATTGTTTTAGTATTCAAAGACCAAATAAGTAGACGTGACATGTATGATTGTCTGAATGTTTAATTCTATTTAAATGTATGTAGGTGTCACTTTTGTAATTTCATATCAACAAAATGATTGTTAGAATCAAATACAGTAAAGTATATTTTAAATCTCCTTACATTTAGTTGTAAACATAATTTTAACTAAATTTTCAGATAATCTCGACATTATTTTAAAATATTTTAAAACTAAAACTTTAAAAGAAGTTGCGGTATTCGATTCTAATAAACTCAAATACTATTATGACGTCATAAAAATACAATTCACATTTTTATTGATATATAACTCTTTAAGAAACAGTGAATCGGCAGTAGGATGTAAAATAATATGGTGGATAATAAACAGAACATTACTAACTACAGAACATAATTAAAGAATTTTCTTTAATTATTTTAAATAAAGATTTTTCAAAGAACAGAAGTTCAGAATAGCGCCATCTATACATCGCAGTTAATATCCTACGCTTATACGCAAATCTAATCTTCAAGACTTCATTACAATTTTATTAGAAATCCCTAATATTTACATAGCCAATTTAAATCCATATTTTTGCATGTTATCGCTTAGACCATTATTGTTAAATGTTAAATATTATTTACTAATAATTGTTATTTTTTCTACCTATAAATACTATAACTGCTTTTTGTAAAGCAACATTGTAAGGATAATTATGTGTGTTATTTTGTAATTTTTTCAAGGCTTTTCTTTTACAGCCTTTATATACCTAATTTGGTTATTGCATTTACATGTATTTCATTTGACGATAAATTTTACAATTAATACTTTAATATTTTGTTACAAGTGTACTTACGAATGTATGTTAATTAGCAAACTCATTTTTATTACGAAAGTTACAAAACTAACTTGAAATTAATTAAAAAAAATAATTTACAAACAAATTCAGTAAGTAGTAATCCAAATAATTAATTAATAACTTGTATGATGTTTGTAAAAACTTGATAAGCGCCATCTATGAAATCATCCTCTTAGGGTTTTTTGGTTAAAATGTCGTTGATTTGTAACGCATTGAGATAAGAAAATGTGTCAAAAATCGATGTTTTAAGATAATATGTTGTGTTGTAACGTTCTATAGGTTATACTTATTCTTCTCCAACAAGATAGTTTTCGTTTTACGCATATAGATCTTTTGTCTATAACAAGAAACTTTAGACTCACCTAAAACCAAAGATTTAAAAATGGATATTTTTCAAGGATTTTAACAAATAGCATCACATTTTATATTTTTTCTAATATCCTACGTATAATTAATCATGTTTGTAATCTACTGAATTGTCACAAATAAATATTAGAACATAGTTTGTCTTTTCATTAATCTATTAATAATAATCGCCTCTGTTGTCTAGCGGTCCGGGTGTTGGACTTGACTGCATGAGGTCCCGGGTTCGAATCCCGGGTCGGCCAACAAAAAGAAAATTGGATTTTTCCAATTTTATAATAAAAAAAATGTTGGTCGGGATTGGAAACGTGCCCGGTTGGCGATAGGCTTGCCACCTATCACATTGTGGGACTTAGTGTCTTCGGCAGGGATCGGATTGGTTGTGTTAATAACCCAAAACGTTTCTGTTAAAAACCAAATTCAAAAATGTTAACCACTGTAACCAGTTACGTATTATTTTGGTTAAGCGAAACTGTTGGTTAACACCACTTATCTGTTACCAAAGTAATATGGTTAGTGTTAACAGAGCTATATGATTAGTGTTAACACGTCAGCTAACAGTGTTAACCAAAGTTGTGTTAATAACACGAACCGTTTCTGTTTTATCTGTTACCAGAGTGATATGATTAGAGTCAACAGAACAATCTGACAGTTTTAGCGTTAACAAATTAACAGGTGTTTACCAAAATTAAGTGTTTATCATTCATAATACCAAACAAACATATTCCAAGGCCAAAAATCGATTTTTCATACATTTATTGCAATACATATACAAATATCACGTTTATGCTATTTGACTAACTTTCCTGCATATGTACCTAATATGTACAAAGACGCACCGCCGCTATCTTACAACGTACGCCTGCCGCATCGTTCATTTGCTGCATGCGCTAAACCGTCGAACAATACATATAATAATAATATAATACTTCTTTCTACGAAGCATTCCGCGCTGCGTTCTTCCCGCTCTTTTACAAGTACTTTTAATTGCTTGTTTATTTACTTAATTTGCGACCTTCTGTGAATTATCTCAATTACTTTTTTCTGTTGTTTTTTTAATATATGCAAGCAAATAATAATATACCATACTACCCCATCGTAAATACACACCTAATTAGTTAGGTACTTAATTAATGATATGGAGCTAAATCAAGTGGGTCGTTTCGCCAGTTCTCGTCCACTTAGTGGAGTTTGCAGTTTGATGGAAAATATAAAAATGTCCTAGATCTAATTTCGAATTCCCCAATATTGTAACCATAACCAAAACCATAACCATATGTAGTTTAGTCTATTTTAGGATGAAGCAAAGTTTTAGCCAAAATGTTTAGGGTTTTTTTTAATAACTAAAATAAGGCAATTGCGCCAGTTCGCGTCCGCAAAATTCAGATTGCGTCTACCCATGGACCAGTTCGCGTTAACAAAATTATAAAGGGGTTAGAGTAGTTTTTCTAAGATATTTAAAATATATATTGGGTTTTAACTATTTCTTTATAAAATGCTATACATATATTCACACCAAGTTCCTTGCTGGGGTGGCAGAGAATATCAAGTACCAAGTGTCACGAGCTTCTTTCACATTCATTGCTTTTTTCATACAAAGAAGCTGGTTGTGGAGATTTCGGTGGCAAGAGTTGGCCTAAGGATAAAATTGGACATGGAATTTCGACCTAGGTCTCCATCGACAGAGCTTAAAGTTTCAGGGCATGATACTTTAAGCTCTGACGCGATGTCCAAAGGTGGAAATCTGCTGCTGCAATTAAACCAAACAACTACTCAGAGCATTCCATACGACAGATGCGGTAGAAGACACTAAGGGACCCAACATTTCTACGCAACTTTGTGGTCTTTGACAATTCGAGTTGCTTTACATTGAATGCGCTCAAATGAAAGGAGCTGGTACTGTGGAACCCCTGCCCAGAGTTGAGAACAGTACTCCATATGTGGCCGAATTCACGCTTTGTAAGCGATGGGTCGACTTGAAATACTGTCTCGCTTTACTTAGCACAACAAGATGACCACGAAATTAAACATCACTCGAAATATCAACGCCGAGTGTAACAATACAGGCTGTGGCAGTTAGGGAAATGCTCTAAAATCTAGGAGATGCGACAAAAGGGAGTCTTTTTAGCGGAAAACGTGCAAACTTTTAACTTGCTAGGGTTAAATTGCACCAGATTCTGCTGGCCCCAAAACGAAATTTCAGACAAATGATCGTCAACTTTAGACACAAGTTAGTTCCGGCTCTTGAAAGTATAAGGTCGGTAGTGTCGTCTACATAGTAATGAGTTCATAAGAAGAGACACACAGTCAGAAGGAACAGAGTAGGAGAAATTACACAGTCTTGGGGAACACCAGAATTGACAAGCTTGGACTCCGAGCACATACCATCGACAACGTCCTTGATGCTACGCTCTGTCAAAAAAGCTAGTGACCCTTTTGCATAACTTCTCAAAGGCTTTTGCTATGTCCAAACTGACAGCCAATGCTTTTCCCTTGCTTTCGACTGCTTGCACTGATCAGTGTGTTAAGTAAACTAAAAGATCACCAGCTGAACGACCACGACGAAAACCGTATTGACGATCATTTTACAGCCGTTGCTCCTCTAGGTACCTTAAGATCTGGCAGTTTGTTATGGACTCTATAACTTAAGCAAGGAAGTTAAATTTTTAAGCCGGTAATTGGACGGATTCGAATTGTTACCTTTTTTAAGGATCGGGTGTACTAAAGCGGTCTACCATGCACTCGGTTCAATGCCTGATGAATAGGAGAGCTGGAAGAGTCGCGTTAAAAATGTTCTACGCAGTGAACTCTGCAAAAACTTTGTTTCTGGCATAGACACTTCACACCGCGGGATGGTCGGTGGCGTGTTTTCATGGTGATCTAAAATCGAGTTGGAAGCAAAAAGGGAGCCTAGGAGTTCGGCTTTCCCTTTCGCATCATGGGCCAGCGAGGCATTATTCCGGTGTAAAGATGGTAAAGATGGCTTCGCAAAATTTCCTTGGACAGCCTTGGCGAGAGACTAGAACGCTCTTGTTCCCGAAGGTAAGCAGGTAAATTTCTCGTCAATTCTGCCAATGTGCTCAGACTTTGCCTTGGCAATGGCTTTTTTTAAAAACCTAGAGGCAAAATTCTACTCCTTTTAAGCGAGCTGGTGTTTTCGTCACAAGACTTCTTTTTGGTAGCATTAACGCTTATGACTAGTGCCGTCTTATAGGGATGACTGAACCAAGACTGGAATTTGCCATTAAGATGAACCTACAATTAGCAAATCTGCATGCATGGGTAAGATGCAAAAAAAGATCGCATCCCGTCCAAATCTTCTGACCTATAATGCCATACTCAACGTCGCGACCGACGCGTCGGTCTGATGCTTGTAGCCGTACACAAGGTGTAGTGGACACAGCACTCCGGATTAAGCAGTGACCGGAAGATCCAAAAGGGGCATCGACGGAGACTTTATAGTTCTCTGGATAAGAGGTCAGCAGAAGGTGTATGATCCCCTCATCCGGAATTCGCGTGCGCGAAGTGATCAATTGCGTGAGATCATAGGACAAGGCAAAATCGTGAACAAATCTTCCCCCATGATCGGTGGAACGTGAACCAAGCTAATCAGCATTGGCTTATTTTTAAAAGTTTTTTAACGGTGTCCGTGAAATGATCGCGAACAGGCGGAACTTACCCTACTTTCCGAAAATGTCTGAGAAACAGTCAAACGCTGTTCGTAGACATTTTGATTATAATGTGAACATTAACTATACCTAGTAATCGTAAGGAGTGTGGAAATAAATTAAAGGTAAGCTGGTGATAGATTCATTTACTTACTTAGGTATTATTATCGTCGTTGAATGTATTTACTTACCCACTTATTTATTTTGGACTGATTCAACATAAAGTGGCGGTATATTATATAGATATCCACAAATATTAGGAACTTATTTCTAAACTGGTAGGAAACCTACCTGGAAACTATAACTATACCGGTGGCACTGAAAATGTCACACGAAGCTGTGCACAATTCAAATAAAAATGAGAATTAAATACATTGAGTTCAGAATTAATGATGGGACAATTATTTCGTGTATGCAATATGAAGATGACGTATCATTGTTTGTATGTAATATCATTGGTTAACACTCTAAATAGGTAAGCTTTTCAGATAGTTGACAAATGAATGGTTAATCATATTATAATGGTTATTAACATTAACGTGTATAATCATGTTGATTGATAAACTTGTTCGTCTTGATTAACAGGCTAAACCGGTTAACCATTTTGATTCGGTTAACATGTATAGCCTGTTAACTACTTTGATCTGTAACTTTTTCAGACAGTTAACCAAATGTTGGTTAATCATTTCATAACGGTAATCAAAATGAACGTGTTTTCCGATCCCTGGTCTTCGGCTAGTCGTGGGTGCCTTGGTTGTACCTCTGCCTACCTCTTCCGGGCGTGATTATACTTTTTATTAATAATAATTTTACTTTTAAGCCTCTTGAAAGATGAAAATATTAGCCAAGTAGATTTTCATCATCATTTCAGCCATTGCCCGTCCATAATAAAAAAAAAACCCTCATGTCAAAAGCCAACGACCCCTGTGCCGATGGTAAGAGTCATGCCGCTTCGACACAAAACATAAAAATTCAGTGTTGGGTTTTATTGTATTAAAGAACAAACAGGCGATTTCCATGATTATTATCACGTCGCCTATAGATACCAAACATGTTCCTAAAAGCCTCATCTAACCTCTGGCAAGTTACCCTAAGTTTGATAGCTATAAACTTTACGCATTTCATCTAGCTCAAACATATAGTTTTATGACACCTGATCTAATAATGATATATCTATAGTGATATATATCATCATAAATATCATTCCATCTTCAAACATACTAGTCCCTGCCCTGAGTATTTGATTATCTGTAGATTGGCTTAACAGCAATGGAAATGCGCTGGTAGCAAACCATGCTTGTCTGCAACTTTGCACGTAGTTAAAATTACGGTATTAGCGATAGTCATCTATACTCTTCAAAACCGCCATGTAAGAAGTTAGCCTATGCGTTATGATTATCGCAGATATAAGCATTACGCTTCTGTGGTCTAGCGGTTCAGTTGTTGGACTTGACTGCATGAGGTCCCGGGTTCGAACCCCGGGTCGGGCAACAAAAAGAAAATTGGGTTTTTCCGTTGGTCGGGATTGGACATGTGTCCGGCTGCAGATAGGCTTGCCTCCTATCACATTGTGGGACATAGTGTCTTCGTCTAGTCGTGGGTGCCCTGGTTGTGCCTCTGCCTAAAGCTTCGGGGATATGGTCGTGAAGATACTTTTTTTAAGCATTACAAGCTGGCTTTGCTTGCGATTACGCTCATTTATGTTGTTAGAGGTTAGCGAACAATCACTCGGCTCTGCCGTTGGTAAGAGACAATAATGGCCTATAGACATAGAAGGTGCGACACTGTCCTGAGGCCGCGATGAAATATTTTGTGCAATTCTACCGGCTACCCTACCCTCCAACCGGAACATGACAGAACAGGTAAGGCGATGGCACAGTACTCTACCACCAGAGGTATTGTTAGTAATGATTTATACTTTAAGTAGTGCTCGTCTCTTACGACCTGCCTTGCAGAGGATGGTCTATTCTACTCAGCGGACCTGGACCATTAAAACATCTCGAAGTGGCTTCACGGTAAGATTTGCCTGTATTTATTTTATTTATCGATTTTTTTCGATCGATCGAAGCTGACAGATTTCCCGATTGTAAAAAAAATCACGCAGCCTAGACACCAAAGATGATAATGACGCGTTACCACCTGGGTAGGAGTTGTTGGGCTTCGAGCAAAAATAATTTTTCCGGCTACTTTTGCAACAGAACCGGAACACGTTAACGGCAAGCACTTGACGTTATAGCGGCATAAATAGGTAAAGTACTAATCCGAGAGAGTTGCTGCGAAATTTTACCACCTAGTCAAGTAGTATTCAAGTTATACATTTTAAAGTAAAATCTAAATGTTGACCCCAGCTGTAAGCCGCTTTTTGTAAAAATCCGTTCAATAGTGAACTGAGTGACTGAAAAGTGAATAGACAGTCTAGTGTTATGTTTTATGCCATAATAAACACAAACATTTTGGTAACCTACGTTTTGGGTTTTGTATCATGTAAGTATACAATACGTACCAATTATTGGTTCAGAAAAATCAGTTTATATCCGTGTTCTAAATTGTTCAAACTATATTTGCGAGTTTCTATCTTTTTGTGCTAACTGACAATTTCTAAACCCAAATCATGACTAGACCAAAAACCCTTAAAAATATATAAAACGACACTATCGTGTTCCAGTCTGAAGGGTAGGGTAACCGGTAAACTTATGCAATTGAAGTAACACCCCAGTCTCGTGTGTGGAACTCAGCGTTTCATCTTTTGTGTCTTTCCTACTATATTTGCCGGCCATATACAAAAAACCGACGTAAATAAAATACAATATAAATTTTATGTTGTTTATTAAAATAATATTCGTTTAACTGAACACAACATAGGGTTCAGGCCTAATAATTGAGTTTTCTAATTTGACATTTTTTCCTACAAAAGAAAACTAACTCAGCACGAAGCCGATGTCTTTACCATCTTAATAATAAAAACAACCTATAAAATATATCAACATAAAGATGTTTAGAGGTATTGTAATATATACCAAACTATGTACTTAATTTGGCACATATATAAAATTTATACACAAAAAAAGATATACAACTTGATAAAAAACTTAAGTTGGTTTTTAATTTGCGACAAATGTCATTAATTTGTACGGAAAAATGTCAAATTATGACATAAAAATTATAAATGAATATAACAAACTAACTGCTGAATATCTCTTTTCGTGTATATTTAATCCGTTTTAGGTTCTAAGATGGTTTTGGCACATGCAAGTATTCAGTTTTAAAAACGAAGAAATTGTTTTTTTTTCCCAACAAAAATCGACTTCCGTAAAAGTTTTATTACACTTAAAAAATTAAAGTGAATTCCTATATTAAACTATACAATACCCATATTGTTTCAGTATTGCACAAACTTGAATTTTATGCAAAATCATTCCTTTTATGGTCAAAAACTAAAAATACATTCCGATAAACTGATAATTTGATCGATAGATCATTGTCACTGATAAATAACTCTGTAATCAAAAACCACAATTTTCTATGCTCGGCTTGATATTGCATTTAACAACGTTAAAATTCTTAATAATAACAATAAAATAACAAAAAGAATTGGACAAAAGAAACCATCCAAGAACATTCCGTGGGCAAAAAATATAATAATAAATGCAATAATTGTTTTTACCAAAAACTTTCTAAATTATCAATCGTGACTTACAAATGTATTTACAACGAGCTATATAACTTTCGACGCTGACACTAGAAGAATATAGACAAAGAGCTCAAGTTAGTAAACGATTGTCTAAAATTACACCAAGAATAAGGCTACAAGTAAATCATCCCAATAATCGCGAGTCGGCAAAGATCGTATTATTTTTTAATTTTGATAATATTAATAGAATAAGAGTAATTATTTTAACAAAACTGTTGTGATAAAAGATAAAATTAGTGTCTTGTACTATCAGACTGCGATTTTTGGAGACTTATTTATAGCATTTAAATGTCATCTTTTGGGACTTATTGAGTGCCTATATCTTCTAGTACGAGCTCTGGGGGTTGTTAGTGATAGATAATACCAAATTCTTGATCCAGATATGTATTGATGAACATTTTTGAGTCATTTAACTAATATTTCTCATTAAACATCTTTTTATATAGCAATAATGTATATATGTATATGTAAGTAGAATAGTATACTTAACTTCTAATATGACACAGTTATAATAAATCTAAACTTTTTACATTTACACTGTGTTTACACATATACAAGTTGGTGTTGTAACCATAGTCCTTTTTAAACATGCATTTTATTTTAAAAATTTCGTGTATAATGTATGAATTTTGTATGTGATTATTTAGGTCAAAGGACACTTGATACAACACCATGTAATCACTCATACAACTTCTATTCTATTCTACGACAGTCTAACAAATTCCGCACAACGGAAAAACAGTTGTCCCTTCGCTTTTCCTTAAACAATTACTTTATACATACGTAGCGAAGGGAAAGTTAAAACTAAAATCGAATTCTAACGCTACATGGAACCTTATCTGGTGCAGGCCGTCAATTATATGAAATATAACAATAACCAGCACGTTTTTATAGCTTACACAAAACAAACAAACAAAACAAAATTTTAAAGTTTTTTACTATTGCTGAAAAATAAAAAAAATCACATTATTTGAAAAACGGCAGCTTTTCGACTATGAAATTTGGTCCAAATGAATAATTGCATCTGTTTTTTTGCAAGAAAATTACGTAATATCAAACGTGTAAACACATACTTGTCCATTCTTACATTTACTTCAAGTAACAATATTTTTAGCAGTATACATAATTTTTTTTTTACATAAAATGAATTTGAAGTTTTTCATAAGCTATATAAACTGCTGCTGGTTAAGAATAAGATTAATGTCTATTAATAAGAGAGCAGTAGGACGATAAACGCTTGCTTTTATACTATGACTTTAGTGAACGCATTTATATTCGTGAATTCAGAAAGGTACGACAATAATTCATTTACAACTTTATGCATTTGAAAGATTTAAACATGAAGTGACAAGTTTTGAGTTATGATAAAAGTAACAAAACACGACATTTTAAATGTGTGCACAAATTTTCATACTGAATCTGTGTTTTAATTACTAATAATGTTATTTTTGAAAAAATGAAAATTTTGTGTAGGTTCTAAAACCGTGAACTTTTCAACAACAAAGTTTATATATATATAAATATTCCAGAATTCATGTCTGCGTTCGATGTGAAAAACATTAGTACTTTTTTCAGTAATTTGCAAAAAGACATTTAGTAACTTTAATGCCAAGAGGTGGCACTTCTTTCAAAAGTTCAATATAGTCATAGCGCAAAATTTAATGTGAAAAAATTTGTATTGCTTTTCTAAAAAATAATAAAGGTTACTAGTGCCATCTCTTAACAGTTAAGTTAAACTAAAAAGAAACATGGTGTGCACATAATTATAAAAAAACGCTGGTGTTATTGCGCACTAGGCTTAAATCTATTGACTTATTGTGTATTAGTTCACCCGAACAATATAAAGAGTACATAAGAAAGCTAATCAAGCAATTTTTTATTCAATAAATTACTGAAAACGCAATGTGACTGGCCAAGTAAAATTTCGCAATGCCAATTCTGAACTGCTTTTATGCCTTAAAAACAAAAAATCACGACAAGAGCTTATTAACATTTTTACCTTACTATAAAGCGAAAGTATGTTGAAATAAGGATTTCATACCCAATTTAAATTTCAAATTCACTAGTAGGCTTGAAAATATCTAAAATCGAAAATATAGATGATTGTACCTTAAAACATTATTGAATACTAAAAAAATAACTTGTGTAAGTAATAAAAAAAAATAATCAATATAAAATCTTTTTTTATAGGTTTGTCAAGTATGTAGTGTTCGTTTGTAACATCATAATATTAAAAAAATCCATATGCGATAGAAATAAATATTTAAGGATATTCTATTTGACATGGATATATTTATGAATCGTTAATTATTATGATTCATATTCCGTCAGATTAAATGAAATTATAAATTTGATGTGATAAGGAAAAATGAGAATAGAAATAACTAAAAACGTGAATTAATAGGAAAGTAAAAAAAGGTAACATTATTTGCCTAACATCTTAGATTCTCAAAACTCGTACTGTATGGCTATGGCCAAAAAGTTAGACTTGAAAATATTACATTTCAATAAAAAAATAATTTAAAATAAATAAGGTATGTTATTACTTTATAACACCAAAGAAAATAAATACATCAAACATATATCACCTCTAGCTCTTGAACTATGTTTTTTCGTATTAATAAACTCATTTTCAAAAAAAATCCTTCTTCTTCTTTCTTTACATATGGCCTTTATTGCGTCAGGCACAATAATTCCGCCAATGTCTTGTGGTGAAAGAGACACAGGAGAGCTTCTTTGCTTTATGGAATAAAAGCTGAGAATAACCCAAAATATAGACACCAATAGATTACACACATAAATCCTTTTACATTTCCTTATTTGTCAAAGCATAGTTGTGATAATGACATATCTGTGACAGTAATTGATATATTATCACAATAAATAATATTTCATGTAAATTTAATAAAAAAAAAATTACATTAGGTACTCCATTTGAAAATCATGTATTTTTTTGAAAAAGCAGACCAAAATGGCATTGAGTTGTCTAGACCGAATAGAGGAAAAACAAAATAAATGGCTCATTTTGAGATCAAATTGATGATGACTGAAATGGACTTAAAATACATTGTTTAAAAATATTTTATGATACAGAACTTTTGGTATTAAGAAATTTCCAAGATATTTTTTTAAATGTCCTAAGAGTGATCAAACGATGTCTTAAAGAATAGTTTGAGAGAATTGTGTCAATTTAATAGGACATACTTTTTAGAGTTTTACATTATAGAACTTTTAAATTTTATTTCATCAAAAGTGTTTACATAAGTATAAGTAAAAAACGTTAATTATACAAAAATCATTTTCAAAACATTATCTCCAATTGACAGTAAACCAATATAAACTTTAAAAAAAAATCTAGGAATAAATAAAAAAAAAAAGCATTCATCAACAATGTACAAAAGATTGGTTCCACTTTTAAAACGTCTGCGTTTATTTATGCGTATAGCTCTGCAAGTTACACAGATTTGCAGTATTTTGGTTATACTGCCATCTTTCGTTAGCTTTTGGTTTTGAATAATAAAAAACGCCTGGAAACAAAACATTCGGAAAATATTAGGAAATGATTCTAGTGATTTATATGTATGTTAATGATATGCTTATATATTATTTACGTGTTTACGTTCATTATTCACGTGTATTAAAGATGAATTGAGCAACAAGAAACTCTACGAGTTATTTGGACACATAAATTAACAGAAGATTAATTTAAATTCTTGAAATTTCTAAATACCACAAACCCGTTTTAGCACCCTATTTTAACAGTATATATTTCAAATCACCATTGGTACCTTACACGACCTTTGGACCAGCTTACTTACGGCCTATTTCATTAATCGGTATAAAAACTAAGTATAAAACTAAGATTATTACAGTTTTGTTGCAGTTTTGCCAATATAGTTTTTTTAATTATTGAAATATAACAAACTATAATAACACTAACTGCAGACAGATTATTTAAATAGGCCGTAAGTTATTAAATAAATCTACCCAATAATAAAACTTTATTCTGATTATGTATTTATTCGGTAGGATATGTTTTACAAGTATCATACAGAGTATGTTTTCATTTAACAGCTTGATATTGTGTTTCGAATATGTCCCAACCGTGTCCTTATTTAGACCAACGATATCCTCATTACGAAAGACGTTTTATAAACACCATAGAAGTTATTAGTTCGTTAATATATGTAAGATGGATTTTTCATATAAGCTTACTTTTACCTTTAGACTGGAACACGACCATAACATGCGCAGACAGTAGGAAAAGACAATGTAGTCGAATCAATCCTAACTAGTGTTTGCAAACCTCTACCAAATTATGCATACTGCACTCTACGTTGTATATGTGTGTAAAATAACTTTAAAATCAGAAGTTATTACGTCAACTACAGACATATGTATTAGAGGTTGTATTGAGTTTTTTAAACTTTTAAACAGACAAAAAAACGTATTCACTTTTTTCTTAATAGTCTTAATAATACGGTAATTTTAAGTTCCTTTGTTTATTTATAACTACTATTAAAACAGCTTGAATATTAAATATAACTTATTTGTTGATCACCCTGCATGATAATTGTAAAACATCTATTCTGTGTATTCTTTTCGTACAGTAATATTCAACGCTAAAATTCTACTTTACAATACTGACTCGAGAGCTAGAATTTTAACACAGTATATCACGTTTCTTTTTGTGTTTTGGAATAGATTATTTAGTACTTTGCCTGAAAACTGTTTCAAATGCCAGTTTGTCTCAAAGTGACGTCATCATAGTCCTCAAATCTATAGAGTTGATATTGAGTTTAAAAGATTTGAAATTAGGAAAGATGTTCATTGATATTTCCCAACTTATGAAGATCTAAATTTGCTTAGTGACGTCAGTTTAAACCAAACCGGAAACAGTAACTTGTTTTGGATTATGCTGGTCCGCGTACAGTCGCAAATCGACGGGCACCGGACGTGTTCCACCGTCACTATGAAACCGAGATCACTTCATGGCCCGGCCTCGCTTGAGCTGCTCTCGGCCAAGACTGTGACGTCAATTGACCGACAGACAGGGGGTTATTAGCGTCCCTTGGATTCGTTCCTACTGGATTCCGAGGAGGGGGTGGGGGGTCCGATGCCGGGGAGGCGAGCGATGATAATGCACTTAAGCCCCCCGGGCTGGATGCTGAGTTTAAGGGCGTGTCAGCCTCATCACTAGATGCGTCTGACATATCCTCAAGTTTGACGTCTTCTTCAGAACAGGGGGACTGGGGCGTCGCCATCGGGAGCGATCCGGTTCCCGTGGCTGCTGCTAGGGCTTCCATGTAGCGCACGCACTTTTTCTTCCGTCTGAAATTATAAAAAAACAACTTAGATCAACCAACAAAGATCAATTTTGTGAAGATCGTATAATTAAAACATAAACGCCCTTTATTAACACAAGATGCACATGAATCAACACAGGAATCCGCCATTCGTTGAATTAAAACAATCAGTCGACCGGATCTGATCCAAGCTATTGCTCAAATACGTAATCGCGTATAAAATACCAGGGCATCATGTGTAATGATCAATTTACCACTTGGCCAATGGCATATACATTAGAAGAGGGGCGTTCAATTATTAATTACACGATCTATACTAAGAAAAACGCTCATTGCTAATAACGGTCGCAACTTACGCACTGCAAACAATTGGACAGATTTAGCAAATTTTATAGACAACCGAAAACATTAATAATTAAATGTCCACCCTGTCGTCGTGCGTAGATTTTTGCATCCGATAGAAGATAATGAGCCTGATTGACACAAAAACTAAACTTTTCTATGCTTCCTACGAATTAAAATGAGAAACGAACACATTAAACCATGCTTGAAATTGTTATAAAAACAGAATCACACAAAATTACACAAAAATCATCCATGCTCAAACACTGACCAGACATTCGATCGAAGAAATCTCAACACTATTAAAAAGAAGTCGACAAATAAAGCAGAAAATTAAAAGGCTTGCTATCACAGTTAAGAATAAGGCTAAAATGTTTCCTAAAAACATTTAATTCTTCAACTTAAATCATAATTAGTGGCACTGCAAATTAATCAAAAATAATAAACAAATGCCTACGACAATATAAACGTTAGACTTAATCAATATAGACCAGTAAAAAGTTAAATGAAACCATGGCCTCACCAGTTTTGGCGCAATGAGTAAAAATGTGTTCATTAATACTTAAATAATGATATTTTGAAAGAATTTTTTATTTAAATTAAGGGGAAAGGGATGAGAAAAGGGTTGATAAATGCCTTTTTTTAAATAACTTAATAACGGTATGAAATAGAAAAAAGTTTCAAGTAAAAGTTGTAGAGAAAAAAATTCTACACAAAAAAGTTCCTCTTCATTTTTTTGTTATCTGCTTTAGTTTAGCTGCAAGAAATAAAAATTAAATTTGCTTTGTAATTAATTATAATTGTTTTAAGAATAAAGTATAATTAATTATAAGTGTTAGTACATATTTATGTGATGCGCGCGCTGCGTGGTTACAGGGCCGTAATAATTCTGGTTAGTTTTTATAATTAATTACAAAGCAAATTTAAGTTTTATTTTTTGCAGCTAAAATAAACAGAAAAAAAAATTAAGAGGAACTCTTTTGTGTAGAATTTTTTTCTCTACAAATTTTACTTGAAACTTTTTTTTCTATTTCTTATCCGTTATTAAGTTATTTTTAAAAAAAGGCATTTTTCAACCCTCTTTTAATTTTTTTCATCACTTTCCCCTTAATTTAAATCAAAATTTCTTTCATAATGTCATTATTCAAGTATTAATGAACACATTTTTACTCATTGCGCCAAGACTGGTCAGATTATGGTTTCATTTAACTTTTTACTGGACTAATAAGCGCAACTAGAAGATCTTATTTTAAGAAATTAAATTTTAAAACAAGTAAATTCAAAAACAGTATCAAAAAATCAAATACACTTAAAACTGGTTCTAAACCGATACTCTGAACTCCATGCTCAAATTTCACAACATAAAATACATTGGCCACAACGCGTATTTAAATTGATAATGTTAATTTAATAACTTAGAAAAATATCTAATAATTAACATAATCGTTATAAATGGCAAATGTTTAATCATTTAATAAAAAAACAAATTCAATTTAGTACTATAAACAAAGCAAAATTTATTTGAAGATATAAAACTTGTATTCAATACAATAAATGCAAACGAAATGGCCAATGTATATTCTATTCACGAAGTTCGAATACTAATCGCATATGCCAATCTCATAGCAACTGACCGTATGTCCTGCGACGGCGACGGGCCGGCACTAGAGGTTCACATATGTTGGCTCTTGGGGAGGACTACCGACAAGACTAGCAGCCGGCAAAGGCGTTGCCGGTTCTGGTCTGAGTAGGCCTAGCCCCCCGGATACCATTACGCTACTTGACTCGGGACTAAAATCCCAATATTAAAAGAAATTGGATATAGAAAATGTTAGTAAGAACAAGTAACAAAAAAAGTTAGAACACGGAAAAAAAATAAAGTAAACGTTTAAGGTGAAAATAAATAAGAAGATTTATTAAGCAAATTTATAGAAATTTATAATAAAAAATAAATATAAAAATATTCATAATAATAAAAAAAAAATGTCAAGTAGCGAGTAGGATCCAATTAATAAATGGATAATTATCACCAATAGTGCCAGCGGAATCCACATCGATCCATGAGAAGCGGCAATCATGAGTAAAAAAAAGAATCCAATAAGTATTTCATCTTAGATCATTTTAACGAAAATGACAATCCTATAATTCAAAAAGCGAGCGATATTCAGAAAATGTGTCAAGATTTTTTTGAAAGTTTTTTTTGACAAATGATTGCCCTCTCTCTTTGTCTGGTCGACTAACGTTTCTATTTCCTATATCTACAACTTTCACACTTTGTCTACTTTCAAAAAAATCTATTTTGTGTGATTCTACATCAAAATTTATTTCTTTGTGAAAAGACACATTTTCTGAAATATAGTTTTCGCTCTCAATCTATTGTTTCTAAGAAAAAGAGCTATGCGTAACAGGTTTTAGCATATTAAAAGTACAACATCAACTACATCTTGAAATTTAAATGAAAAAAACTAATAATGGTAAATCAAAACATGTTACGACCAGGCTCCTCTTGAATTTCCCGAAAATAAAAAGATAAGCCAAGGTCTTTCCACATAGAAACAATACAATATTGGAAATAATAACACGAGTGTATTCTATAAAATAATGAATCCAGAATATTTTGTAAAATAATGATTTGTAAAGATTTGCCAACTGTAAAATAATTAGTTGCAATAATTTAATCGAAATATAAAATGAGAATTTACAAACCTGCAAGGTTTACACCATTGATTCTGCTGATCCAGTCCATACCTCGCTCGACATTTTTTCAAATTATTTCCTGAAAACATTCATAAAAAAATCGATATAAATAAACCATAATTTAATATTTGACTAAAGAAAGTTAACAACTTAATTTAATAATGGAACTTTAAATTGAACTCATAAAGTTACGTTTGAAAATATAAATCAATTTTTTCAATGAAATCAAATTTTAAACTTTTCTGATGTTAAAAAATAATCCTTAAGCATTTTAAAAGCTTTACGTTAAATAAAACTTTATCAAAAAATATGAATAGCATCTTAAAAAAATATAATGCAAATGTTCGATTCTACATCTAAGCATCATGCACCAACACCAACTATGTTAGTAAACATGCAGGAATGGGATAAGGAAAAAAATTGAACGGAAAAAACATTGGTTTTAAAAAAATAGCTCGCATAAACTCGAAAAAACTAAACTACACTATTCGAAATAAAACCACAAATAAACATGACGCTTATAAGCAAATTCAAGCAGAATAGGTTCTCCGGAATCAAAATAAATATGTTTATTTGGCCAATATCATTATAAATAAACACCGCAGACATAGAAGCATCGGCAGCCTTCGCTTTTATACTAAGTCGATAATCTTCTTGTGGGTCCTTCGATTTAAATTGTGCTGTAAAACTTAAGATCAGGACGTCTTCATGCATACTGGTATCTCACACTACTTCGCATACTTGAATCAGAAGGCTGTCCCAGTGTCCCAGCCTCGATAATCAATTGTCTACGCTCTACAGTCCCTGCAAAGCAATTACTCAGGATTCCAAATATTTGTCTGTTGAATAAATCATGCACGCTCCCCGAAAACGTAGGCGGCACCACGGAGCAGAACGGAAAGCCAAAAACCGGGACAACCTTCGAAGGAGTGCCACTTACATGGGGATGTTCCTCATAAATAGCGTTTTAATTAAAGAAAAATAAATAAAGGCGGTAAATATTAAATAAAATATATTCTACAACCTGTAACCCCTTCAACCAATATAACATTCGGCAAATTCTACGCTCGGTTTTAAAAAGACAGAGTTCAAAGTAATTGAACTTCGTGGGAGCGGGGAGTGGGAGGGATTGGGCAACGAACGTCTCCAGCTAATCCTTTTTAATTGACCTCGTTATTAATGAGATGGAACAGCTATGACGTAAGTCGAGATGTCCGTTGCTTATCATTGGAATGCAGGAATCGTAACCGAGTTTTTCTATAGTAAACCGCGCATCATATGACAGCGGGAAGCTCGCGGATACGTTTTTGGCGTAAGGATTACGGCGGGTAAGCGGCAGCGGTCGGTGAAAGGCAGTACCTCCATCGGTTGTCTCCTGTTTTCGTTTCCTCTTCTTGCCCCTTTGTGTATTAGCCCTAGACGACCAATCGGGATAGAGCTGCATGTGCAGTTGGCGCTCACGTCGCGCCAACTCGTAATACTTGGCTTGCTCCTCGCGTCCGAGTGCATGCCACTGTACCGAACACGCAGCAATATGGAAAGAAAAGAGAAATGCACTTCGACGGTGGTTCGCGAACGCGTCCTAACTTTAGTGCTAGAAAAACAGCCCACAGTGAGCGTACCCCAGACAATTTTGAACCTAATCCCCAAAATGAAAATGGCCAATTGAGATTTTCCTCACAGAACCTATTCTGCGGTCGGTATCGTCGCGCCTCGTCTATACATCAAACCAATGTTTCCGGGGGTGTAGGGCACACGAGTACACGGTCACTCGACGACTACAGTACACAGAACACGCAACAGCTAATCGGCGCGGGGCGGCTTAGGCCGGAGAGTGCCAGGAACCAGGGGACTCCTCCGGCGAAAGTCGTCCCGCGCCGTCCGACTCGTGAGCAACGGTTCCAGCCGCTTTTCTAGCACAGGCACCACCGGCCGCCGTACTAACACAGTAGATTAACACGCACACACGCACACTCACATACAAGGACAGGTCACGGGTGCTTGTCAGTGGGAACAAGCCGATTAGTTCGTGTTAGGAGCCCTGGACGGCGCAAGCAAGTCTCCTGAGGAATGTTAGTGGGAAGTGCGGGGGAGGGAAGGGTTCGTCGGGACCGGGAGTGAAGCGAGTGTACAGAAGCGTCGACGTGACAACCCATCCCCTCGTGTTGGGTCTCGGCCAAGGGTCCAATACCTCCCAGCTCTGCGGGACCGCGGTCCTTTTTCCGCTTTTTCTTTTTGGAACCATAACCGTAGTTGTCCCTCGCGCTCCACCCAGGATACAGCTGCATATGAAGCTGTCTCTCTTGCCTCGCTTTCTCATAGTACTTTGCTTGTTCTTCGCGACTCAACGAGTGCCACTGTATGAGTATATTGCATTAAAATTGTTCGCAATGGGCCACTTCGTATTTGTGTTAGTGTCTATGGAATACTTATTGCTATTCTTGTTAGGAAATGGAATCGATCTGAATTATTAAAATTAATGTTCAAAAATATTTTGCTATTTTAATGAAACCGCTATAACAATCCTTTTGAAGCATTTTGGGAATAACAACGTGACTTTTTTGTTTATTGACTGAGTGTTTATTGTTCATAAATAAAATAAACGATTGCACATCATAACATTCTGAAATAACCTGGTAAGGATTTTAAAAGTTTATTTAATATTTGAATAATGCAATAATATTACTAAAAATTATGCCAAAACAAACTAAGATTTGTTGTTTTAAATATTATAATCCTTAAACATTAAAAAATAAGGAAATACAAGTACTATCAAAATTTAAGAAACATAACTCATATAACAGTTATGAACACACATTTTTGTTCGTATATTTACAAAGTTCCCACACATTCTTGTATAATATATGCAACTAAAAACCATTATGTCTATTTAAATTATTTTGAAGTGATTTTTTTTACACTTTGAATTTATTCTCTTTTGCACCAAATTTTAAGGTTGGATTTCAGATCAGCCATTCTGGTTTACAAGATGTATGTTTACAATTATCACTTGAAATGATTAATATCTCTGAAAATACAATTTGCCAGTGAAGTTTGTGGGTCGTTCAGGGAGTTCAGGGGCTTTAGGGTAAGACCTTAAAGCAATATTATTCCACAAAAAAGTGTCAGCTCAAACAGACGACCTCAATACGTGTACAAAAATTTAGTGGTTGGATGTCGAATTCATAATAAATCATACAAATGTTTTATACCGCTGGCTCACTATAGATCTATCATTTAAATGGCAAAGCATCTTCGTCCCGTAAATAATGAGCGTAACATTATCATTTTTTAACATAATTTATATTTATTTGGTTTATTTACAATTTAAAATATATACTTAATATTAATTCCCAAAATTTAAAAAAGACCATTATTAGCAGTTGGGTATTACGCGATACCCGATATAAATTTGTTCTAAAATACTTTAACCAGAACTAGATAAGTTTAATTCTGCGAAGCGGAACGGAATGACTTTTAAGTACTATAACCATCGAGCTGAGGTCAGCACTTATTATTCAATACATAAAGTTTAGATTGTAGATAATATGACAATCCATTGTGCCAATATTGTATACAACGATGTCAGCAGCCTACGAATCATATTCCTAATAAGATTAACAAAAGCTGGTCACCAAAACTTATGTGAGTAACAAAAGATAATTAACTTGTTTATTATAGTGAAACAAGAATAATGGATAATTCTTGGGGAAATATTAATGATTATGTTAATCCACAATCATCGAATTAATATTATAATCGCATGACCGATTTTGACAATTTTAATCAGCTTGCCGAAAGTTATAAGTTATTATAATAAAGAAAAAGTGGACAAAATGATTCAAAATCCAACACGGAATTGAAATGATATAAAACATGTTAAATAAGCATATCTGAGCATTAAGGTTTCCACTAGGATGACAGTTTTACAGGATGTGAAATTGGCCAGATAAGGCACAGTTCAAAGTCAACCTTGATTTTTGTGCTTGCTTTAATCGCCAAAACTGTAACATAAACGTAATTCTATCTATTTGCTTTCAGGTTTTTAAAATGGTATTAAAATATCCGCTGCATCATACATGTTATGCAGTGTTTGGAAATAATTTTAATTAAGAATAAATACGTATTTATACATTACTTTGAAAACCCCTTTCAATTCCCTGAAACCCTGTATCCCTGTAAGGGATAGGCGGCCCGGCCCTACTTTTGAAAAAAAGATTAAGTATAATCACGAGTTTAAAAATATTTAAAATGTTATTATAATAATATAATAATTCAATAGATGTTTAAAGCACTATAACCATTAATAACAGACAGCTAAAATGAATTCTCCAAAGCTTTTTTTTAAGATACAAACATAACCTTACGTGTTATGTATACGAAAAACAGCAATAGCCTTAATATATTTCCTTGTGGTACCCTTTAATTAAAATTGTAGCGTTACATTCAAAGCAATTTGGTTTGAATCATAGAGAAAACTTAAACTGGATAAAATCTTTAGTTGAATTTAAAAAGAAATCTTATTATTTTAGAGCTCGTGTTTATACTAAAGAAATCAACAAAAAATAGGTCAAAACTTAAATTATAAAAAAAAGACTTACCCGTCTTCCAAGAATTTGGTTGATAGCAGCAGATTCTTTCAACGTGCACTCTGCCACCACCTTCGCCCTCATCTCCTTCATGTAGAGCATAAAGGCGTTTAGTGGTTTCTTTATATGAGGTTTCTTGTTCTGTTCTTTGTTATTTGTGCTCGCCGTACTTTCTGACTGCTTATCACTAGCATTACTACTGTTACCCTTTTCCTGCGACCTGGAATTAATTAATTAGTAGTTTGTTTTAAATGCTTAGACCAGGATTTCTTAAAGTGGGGTCTTAAGGGGGTCCATAATGTGATGACCAGGGGTCTGTAATTGCTCTTAACGGAAACTATTAATTTATCAAAGTTATAATTATTATTTAATGTTTGATTTTTATCTTCGACTAGGGACCATGGCATTTGTGAAATTCTGCAAGTGGTTCGTGACTGTCAAAAGCTTAAGACCCCTGGATTAGACTCTTAATATACATGGCGATAAAGTAATTAGAATCGGTTTATTGCAGTTTTGCTGCCCTTAAATTTTGTTATGTTAGTTTAATATAATGAACATGGCATCAGAATATTGGTACGCTTTTTACAATCTTCGTGCTGTGACTTATGTTTTATAATTTTCAGATTAACGTGTTATTACACTTTATAATAAAACGTGAGTTAACTTTACATCTTCCTATTTTATCCTTGTATGTTTTTGTTTCAGAATAAATAAATAAATCATGTTAAAAATAGCTCAAGCCACATAAAGCTGTTCATAAGTTATACCTATAATACTTGAACTTAGCAGCAAGCACGATTCCAAGAATTTAGAATTACTTCCGAACCCATTCAAGTGAATCTAGTTACGACATAACTTAGAACAATTATAAATCTCGAAATAGGTATTAAGGTTGACTAGCTAAGCGATCCAGTTTTGCTCATAGTATCCAAATGTAAGTTCAAACAATTTTTGTTTATTAAATATATAATAATGAATCCCCATTTCGCATGGTCATAGCATCATCAGATCATCAGATCAATTTTGCTAATATTTTTTTTTGTAGGTTTCGTTATTATCAGAAGTAGGATCATATGCAAAGAAAAAACAGGGAAATTGCAGGGAAAGTAGGAAAAAACATTCTTACATTTTGTACATACAAACTTTTAGTAGCTGTTAATGTGAAGCGATACGAAGTTCGCCGGATCGACTATTTTACGATAGTTTAAACGATCAAAAGGTGTTCAAGAAACGAATTCACAAAAGGACCAATTTCATTTATATATAAATTACATGTATAGTTTCATTTGAAAAACGAACAATCCAAATATGCATATCAAATTTCATCAAAACCGATCTTGCGGTTTAGCCATAACAATATAACAGACAGATTTTTACTATAAATACAAGTGAAAAAGTGACGATGATAAGCAAATGCAGACAAACACGGATTAAGACACGCATTTAAACATGCATGCGCCAAGTTGGAAGCAGACGTTCTTTCTAATCTTGAATCTTGTGTTTAATGGTCGATAAAATGAAATAAATAGCCTATTGACTTTTGCCTTATGCTTAATTAATAATACAATATCCTTATATAATATGAATATAGAAAAATGGATAATTATGAAACTTTACATAATATGATTTATCAATTTATTTAAATTTAATTTTAGCGCCATCTTTTGAAATTTGATATTTGAAATGCTATGTTTTGATACCAACATGATGTTTCATCTTTTTATTAACAGATGGCATTACATGATACATATAAACATGTTTATTTTACAAAAGTGACTTATAGTGGACTACCCAAATTGACATTTTCCAAAAGTGACTTATAGAGGACTACCAAACAAAAAAATATATATTTAAATCGTTAGAAGAGCCGTTTCAAAAAATCTCAAGAAACAAGATGGTTTCCTTTGTTTTTCTTTTCTTTTTTCTATGTAACAAATATTTCTTGAAAATTTAGACAAATTGAATCTAACATGAAAAGAAGCAAATTTTATACTTGATTATGGGTGGTAGTCAAATATACTAGTAGAATTAATACTTCAACTACTTAAATAAAAACAAACATCCAGACCCAGAAGAAAAAAAAAATTACAAAAACACTAGTCTCTTTCAAGAATCGAACTCGAGGTTCGAATGATCAGTAGAGTTAGCCGTGTCCGCTAACCATCGGATGAGGCGGTCGCATACCTTTGTAATAATCAAAACACTATAATTAAGACGATCGAATTATCCATGGGTAGTATTACGAATCTACGGAACCAGTATATTTGCAAGAATTAAAAAACGTGCAGAAAGATAGCACTGTAGAGACTTAACACTATGCTCTGCCTCCCACGCAAAGGTCTTGGCGTGAAGGTGTGTATATATAAGCTTTACGCACTAGACGACACTTTACTCAGCCTACCAGGCAAAGGACTTGGCGTATATATACATACACATTTACATACACATTACACACGTATGTATAAAATTTGCGTACTAAAAGTTTTATCATCAAGCATGGTAATTAGAAAATATGGTGATAATTACAAACAATAAAATTGTGATCGATCAAACACCAGTGCCCCGAGTGTATTGGCCACATGTAGTTTTCACTTACCATCGCGTTTACGTTTTTAACTCAAATTTGTATAGGGTTTTGAACAGCGCCTCTAGTGGTCACTATAGCAAACTTTATCCCTAGTGTTTTGGCCAAAAACGCAAAACTCGGTGAAACGTGACGGCGTTAATGACGTATTTCATCTATTTTGCGAGTGTAATGGCAGTTTTACGTAGAAACGTGCGTTTA
>NJDC01001646.1:474997-485926 GCA_002245475.1 Calephelis virginiensis | reverse complement strand
GAGGTTTCTAAGAGTCTTAAGATGTGAATTAATCAATACAAATAAAATAATAAGTCAATACAAAAGAAAGGTCAGCACTTAGAAGGAATCAGCAATATTTGAAAAATACAACAGGTCTATAAGAGTATAATCTCCAATAGTAATATAGCTTCATGATTCCTAAATATAATATATAAAATGACATGAACGAAGTTCGCACTTTAGTAAGAAGTGTCAAGAAAAAGTTTTGTTAGACTGTTTTCGATCTCGCTCAGTGTATGTACCGACAAAAAAATAGTCCAAAAAAGCCGTTTTCGGTTAGTTATAAAAAATGAGATTACCTCGATAGACTAGAAGAGCTAATAGGTAGCGAGGTAGGGTACGGACTCCTAAACCCGCTCGCAGCCGACGAAATGGGGTACATGCTTGGTGTATGCCTGTGTTGAAAAAAAACATTTAGTACTTTTTTATACACTGACCAAAAGACTATAAAATAAAAAAAAGCATCTTTACGGCCATATCCCCGAAGAGGTAGGCAGTGGCCACTCACGACTAGCCGAATACACTTCGTTTCACAATGTGACAGGTGGATAGCCTATCGCCAATCGGGCACCTATCCAGTCCCAGGCAACGTTAATTTTATTAGAAAATTGAAAATACACATTTTCTCGTTTTTTTTATTGCCCGATGCGGGAATCGAACCCGGGACCTCCAAAGGCCAAGTCCGACACCGGACCACTTGACCACAGAGGTCATAACTATGAAATAGCTTCTCTTACTCCTGATTCAAAGTTTGAGTTCCATTATAGTTCCATTCAGAATCTACAATTTTTTTGGCCATTACAACTAACAAACAGGCAACTCTCCTGATGGCATGAGAAAACCGTCACCTATGGAAACCATTGAAGTTACTGCCTACTGAGGCGCCGTTATTTTCTGGCCTGGTCGTAAGCTACCTGTTCAAGTCTACTTGCTGCGGACCACGACAACGGCGAGCACAGACGGTATGCCGACAAGAACAGGTCAAGCGGTAATACCAATGCCGGCAAACTGCTACGCGTTTATTACTATCTAGCTATGAAGACAAACAAGCAGACAAATTTTATGATAGTAAGAAATAACTTCTGAAGAAACCCATGATATTAAAGCGGCTTTGTCAAGTTGAGTTTGGGATGTTAAATGGTCACAAAGCTCTATCAACCAGTCTTAGTCACATCTATGACTGGTAGGTAATGGCCCTACATCCTTCAAGGGAACTCTGGACTGATACGAAGAAAACTTAAATGAAAAGTGAACTTACCAAGACGCTGCAACTTGAGACATCTCGGGACTAAGCATGGGGTAGGGGTACGTACCCCCCGGGAAGGGGTACATGGGTGTCCGCGCTAGACCTGCTGCTGTCAAAACAATTTAAACATATTAATAATGAATTCGAATTACACATTATAAAATAGTAACATTAAAAGTTAAAAAAAATCTTTTATCATAGTTACAGAAGGCAAACAAACCTACCGATTTCGGTAATAAATTTATATTAATAATGTGTAATAAATTGTTAATTTTTATGATCGAAAGGTAAAGTAAATTATTTAAGTTACTTAAAATTACTTTTTTTATGTTATAACAAGCGGCTCCCATGATCGTAGGAAAAAACGATCGCCTATAGACACCATAGGTGTAACTGATACGTTTGCTATCTTATGACCGAGATTATAAACCACGAGTGGAAGTCTGCTTGCTAACTTACAAGTTCCAACGTTAAACGACAATAACTGAAACTGACGTCTAGCGCCAAGAATAGGTAAAATTATAAGAAATGCACACCACCTCAGGACACCTACAGCTACGATGTTTTTTTTATGATATTGGAAGGCAAAGAAACAGACGGATTTAATGATGGTAAGAAATTCTCGCCGCCTAGAGACACTTAAGGTGGTAATGGTGCGTTGCCAACCTGAAGCCGGGATGTTAGGCCTCGAGCAAAAGTAATTTTAGCGGCTACCTTACTCTCCGAAACGGAACACGTCATGACGTTATGACGTCAGGAATAGGTAAGGCGGTGGTACCAATCCTGGTGAGTCGCTGCGAAACTCTACCACCTCGTCATATGTCACAGTGTTACTGACGGTAAGCCTATGCTCGCCTTTTATGTTAGACATACATATAACATACCTACAAAAGTTAGAAGCTGATACGAACTCACCTAACTTAGAGTCAAGCTGGTAAGGCGGTATGCCCATATGGGCAGGAGGTGGTTGTCCCAGATCTCCACCGGGGCAAAATAAGGATAGGCTGCCGCCCGCTGGTAGGCCCATTTTGCCAGCCTGAAACAATAGACATAATATTATTAATAAAAGTGATAAAAAGACGCCCTATTATTTATGGTCTTATTTTTGTATTTATATCTAATATATGTCTCCGAAACCGGCGTGTTTGTATGAAAAGCGTTATGAATGTGAAGGAAGCAAGACAGGTTTGTCAGGATCGTGAGGTCTGGCACTCGATACTCTCTGCCTACCCCGTAAGGGACTTGGCGTGAAGATATGTATGTATCTAATATATAAAATTCTCGTGTCACAGTTTTAGTTGCCATACTCTTCCGAAACGGCTTGACCGATTTTGATGAAATTTTTTGTGCTTATCCGGTATCTATGAGAATCGGCCAACATCTATTTTTCATCCCGCTAAATGTTAAGGGTGGTCCACCCCTAATTATTTTTTTACAATTTTCAGACAAAATTTTTTGTTTTTGTTTTTTTATGATACAGCATATAAAAGTACATACAACCCTAAATTTTCACCCTTTTATCACCACCACATGATGGGTTTTATAAGTTTAAAATAACTATGTGCGTCTGTGGCATCACAACTTTTAAACAGAGAGACCGAGATGTTTTTAGCTACATTACGTTTAGGTTTTGTTGGTCGGTATTGCAATTTAATCTTAAGAATACATATTATATTGATCATTACAAGCAACGCTGCAAAATATGTTTCTACCACCGACAAACAAGGTTAAGTGATGCGACAAAACCTCGTTCACAAATGAATCGTAGAACTAAATCATTTTGGAAGTCCGAAAAATGGTGACGCGGTCGACAAAAAGATACTAAAAAAATTGAAATGATCATTTTCGTGGTGATGATTATATTAATATTTTTATATAACAATTTATATAGTCATGAAATAAATTCGCCTAGACAATAGGAAACCCCTTCTATCACCCTTTTTTTAATCAATTTTGTACTTATTTAATATTACCAGTTATATTAAAATGATGTATGTCTTTTGGTAACATTAATGGCTATAAGCAAATTAATGAAAACTGCATAGCTATTTAAACAAATAGTAGGAAGTAGAATAGAAAAGGAAAATATGAAAAATCGTAAATGTAAAAAAAAGGAAAAAGGATTATAGAAAAAACATTCTATATACGTTGTTTTTCATAAATTTATCGAACGAAAAAAAGCAGTGCCGGCTTAAGCTTTTACGATTACTAAAAAACGTCATAGCTAATTCGCAACTACAAAATGAACAAATCCCTGAAAATACAGCAACATAGCAGACAAAACCCAGAGACTATAGCAAGACGCGTCATTAGCAAGTAAATTGGCGCCGGGACCGTATAAATTTCGTCCTACCCTCCGTCGCCCAATTATGCAAAATGGCGACCAACGAGAGCCATTCAGCCGCGTCGCACTTCCGAGCGGAGTGTCTCACCTCTAATTAAACTGGATCTTCTTTTCAGCACTTTATTATGCGAAATAAACGACAGAATCGCGGGCGACACGTAGGCGTAAATTAATTATGTTTTTTCCCACTCCAGGCTTCAAATGGCTTAGTTCTATAAACAGATTTCTATGGCTTTTTAAACAGAAGTGCAAACGTATTGAAAAAAACATTTCTCAAATTTCGTTTTTGAATTTTCTAATCCAGTTCATAATAAAAAAAAGTAACATAAAAAATAAGTTTTTAAGTATTTTGATAATCTAAAAACACTTAGATGAAACCACAATGTCAAATATGTTAATGTAATAATAATAATAATTTGTAAATTCAACACATTAAACAGTGCTGGTAAGTACATTGCAAATCTACAGCAATGTTAGTTAATGCTTTCAGCGCCACGTGTATCCTCTAGAATATAACCTGTATTGGAAATCTAGAGCTTGGCACTGAGCGTGTTAAAGACCCGATAAGTAAAACAGTTCTTATGAGTTTGAATATTAATAAATGCAAACTAAAGCTTCAAACATCTCCAAACTTTTTAAACTTAAAAGCGCTTATTCCTCAAAAGCTCATATTTGAACAGGAACTGCTTATTAAGACAATAATTACCAAGGACAAAGCGTCTCCACTAATTAATAATAAAACACGCACAAACAAAAGCTCCCACTATTCAAGCTTGGGACAGTAAAAAACAAAAAGGGAAAAAATAACCGAAACGGTGGTCGAAAAGACTCAACATGCGCGAGCGAACAAAAAGAATCCATAGACAATGATGACAGTCGAGACGCATAATGCGGGAGCAGAGCGCGTTCTTAATTTAAAAATATTTCCATAATAAGATTTGTCTATGGCGCGACCACGCGACAAAAGACATGGAGCGCTTTGTTCAACCTGACAGCTCGTAATAATTTAAAAAAATTGAATCACGCAATTATGAAGCATATCATAGCGAGGACTCGTTAGTTATTAGCTAAACAACTTTTCTCGTTAAAACTTGCGTTTTGAAATTAGAACCGTATTTTTTCTTCGCGTGTATTGAGAAGGTCCCTAATGAAGGCCAGGAGTGGCCAGCTATTGAAGGTACGAGAGGGTAGTTATTGAAGGCGAATGAAAGCCGCGTGACGTCACCGCCACTCGAGCGACAACCTCCAGTCGCTAATTGGAACTCGTGGCGATAGGACGCGAGAAATGTTGCCTCAATCGACTAATACTTCAAAATTGAATAGGTTTGTTAACGAGCGGCCGGCTGAATGTTACGAATGGAGTTGAGTGGTTGGTTAGCATTCGCTAACTATCTCATACATACTCGTTCTTTAAGTTTATTTATTTGCATTCTGTGCTACGATTTTGAGATGGTGACAATGAGCATAGAATTCATTCGAAATAGAATTTCAGAAGAACGATCTTCGTCTCACACTGCACTGTACACCCCTTTAGCTCACCAATGCGGGCGAAGTAGGGCGTAATATCTTGAGAGTTCGCCCCTAGGATTGGGGGCGTGGAAGTAGGATGCTGCGTTGCCATGACAACCATGTGTAGGGGTGAGTGTACACGTGGTCTGCAGTGGTGTGAGTGAAGGGAGGCGGGGTGTATTAGTGTGGGTTTAGGCTAAGCGCCGACCTTGGAAGTTTCGGTCTAGTTCTGTTGCACTTCTCTTTTTATGCACCGCAAAGTCGCTAACTTGCTTTTAACCTTGAGAGATAAAAGTTTTTGTGATCTTTTAATGATGCCGAACTTCTAACAAAGCGTCTTTTGTTATGTCCCCCATATGTATTGTTGTTAACGATTATAAAGCGAGGGCACTCAGGTATGATTCCATTTTAGGACAAACTCATATGTAATCATTGATAGTAATGATCTCTGTTTTCAACGACACTCTTACATATTTAAGGATTAAGAAATCAAAAAGAAACACAATAGCGCCAAACACTGTCATTATGGTGGCATGAATAATTAATAAAAGTGTTGGATACCCAAACTAAGTTACTACACTGAGCCTTGTTGGTAAAAACCTTTAAACCCTTTGCTTGCCTCTAGCAAGCTGTATGGCAGGAAAGTATGATGGTCTATTGAGGATCTATACTTGATAGCTGGCACCTGACAACACCTTACTGTAAAGTTCCTACAAAATTAAAGATATCGGAATTGTTTGAAAAGTATAAGCAAATGCCTATCTGCCAGACAGCTTCTAAAAGCATAGTCATCAATCATAATCATAGTATTAGTGACTATTTGTCATTAAAATTGGGATAACGTGTATTCCAAATTCGTCAGTGCTAGCTTTTGTCATGTTTCTATAATAAACATCTCGACTGCCTAATGCCAATACTAAAAAAAACAGCACAGCTATGTGAATTGAACACGAGAGGTTCAGTTTAACAAAAATAATTATTATAATAGATGAGAGAATTTATTAGCTTCATCTTCCTTCAAAAAGTCTTTCCGACCAGTAATCCGGATAATTTCTGATACATTTTCCCATTGGTCGCTTCAAAACGGAAACCGGAAGTACATAACGAGGCTCTTTGAACAGGTATACCGCATTTGACCAACTGGATAGCCAATCTTATATTCCGCCTAATTATAATGATTCTTAGAAAGCTATTGAAGCTCCAAATTATTAGTCATTTTGGTTTTTTATAACTAAGTAACGCAAGCGGATATGTTTAAATAAAATCTATCTACGAATTCTAGCTAAGCTAAGAACCATCTCAATCAGGTAAGTTTTCAAACAGACAAAGACGCATCAAAATCAGACCATTCGTTTAAAAGCTATGCCATAGACAAACACAATCAGGCTCCTCACACTTATAACATCCTTTTTTCTGTAGGTTACAAAAACATTCCGATTCCACTTGACTGCTTTTGATTAAACAAAGCTTAGATCTTAAGTAGGACTCATCAAAATCGGTAGCCATAATGTCCGCTAAACAATAACTCGAAGGTTTTCTAAAAAAAGTATTTAGGGCTAAACATCTCAGTAATCTAAATCAAATACACTTATAATAGTTGTCGGTCGGGCAACTCCAAACTTTTTCAATTGTCCAATAAAAAAAAATCGGGATTGGATATATGCCCGATTGGCGATAGGTTTGCCACCCTTGTGGGACTAAGTAGTACTAATGCTAACTTTAGGTATCCTGGCTGTATGTCTGTCTACCTCTTTAGGGATACGGGGTGTAAAGATACTCACTTTACATAAGTACAATATTGAAACATTTCCCAAATTTAAGTTTTCATACAAATTTTATTTAATAGTTCTTGCATAAAAAGTGTACTTTAAAAATCACTCTCTTCTGAGCATCATCCCTCTTGAATTCTTAGACCTTTCCGCCTTGCATCCTTCGATCTGCAAGCGATGCTGGTATTTTATAACGCGATATATTACAATTTTATAATAGTAAATACTTCATTGAAAGCCTTTTGAGAGAAAGAAAAACGAAGATTACGTGTTAATCAAATAGACGGCTTTGCTGATGGTAAGAGACCATCACCAACAGACACCATAGATATTACTGGTACTTCGCTATCTTATAGCTGAATCCAAGATCACGAGTGCTGTCTTTGTCTATGAAAAATCAGGAAAAAAGCATCAGCGACTTGCATCATATCTACTTTGCACATTTTTATAGGTACCCAGTTATTTCACATTTTTATGGTACCTATATTCATAAGATATCCATTAAATCGCATGTCAGTCGCGTCTGTCAGTCACGCCCATCAGACACGATCTAATTATTTTCCATTGTTACTTTATACACAAATCGTATTCTGCACGAATTACTCAATTAAGAAACTAAAACAAATGACTTTTGACATCAGATTTAGACTAGATTTCATCGTCGAATTTAAACACGATCAACTTATAAAAGCATTAAGTCAATTGTCAAGAGCATCAATTATGTCAATTTTATTGTCAAAGATATTTTGCATAATGTCAATATTTTATAAATAAACTATTTGACGTAGTAAGTAGCAGTAAGTAGGTTCCCAGGGGAATGGGGATAAGAATGTTGTCAATTTTAAAAGAGTACTTGCAAGAGCTTATGACCAACAGCGAGACTCGGGTTTGATTCCCGATGGGGACAGGCATTTGTGTGATGAACATTTAGATGTCTGCATTTCACTGTCTGTGTGTTTATTAAATTTATTCTCGTATTTAACTATTTCTGTGTATTAGAATATTTGACTAACACCCATAATACAAGCATATAATTTGCTTACTTTAGTGTTAGATTCAATTTGTGTGACTTGTCTAGGGATATTTATTTATTTATAAAATTACTTGTCCGGCTATGGTTGGGGAAGATTACTAAGTAATATTTATTTATTTTATATTTATAATAGAACTCGTTTACGCTGAACTTGGTTTTAATAAATCCTGTTTTCAGTATTATCGGTAAATTCAGCCCTTAGCCCGTAAGTTTTGAATCTATATTGATTATAGGACTATAATAACGAAGTGTACTTTTGAAATCAGTCTTCCCTAAGCATTATTCCGCATCATTTCTTATACATTTCCGTCATTGGTCTCCTGCCGGATGCGAGCGTCGCCGGAATTTCATAACGAGATGCTTTGAACAAATTCTATATATTGGATATATTGAAAAGGCTTTGGGCTTCGGCAGACCTGATATTGGCTTTTGTATTATTAACATTTCATATTTTAAATATTCAGTGAATTTTCTTTTCAAATAATTTATTGTGATTTAAATTGGAACCTAGACCTATAGGTAAAGGTTATATGTTCAAAATGCTAAAGGTCAACTTTTTATTTTACAAGCATTACAAATGAAAACGAAACGTTGCTGCTTTTTATTTGAAAGAAGAGTTGTTTTAGGTATATGTATATGAATGTATTCTAGTTCCTTTTTTGAGATACATTAAAGTGTTAAGTTCCTTTTTTGAGATACATTAAGTGACAAGTTAAACAAATTGAATCCCAAAGTAAGCAAATTATGTACTTGCGTTAGGGGCTTTGGTCAACTATACTAATACGAAATACTTAAATAAATACCAGAATAAATTTTCTACACCAGATCCGAAAATGCAGACATCTAAATGCTCGCAGTATGGTCGGTGTAATTAGTCGTGTACACTAGTCACTTGACCGACGAGGCGGTCAAGTAGAAATGATATTTAATATATTTTCGTGGTTTATAATTAAATACAGAAAATGAGATGCAAGTTCAGTAAAACTGTAAAAACCGATTTCATAGCAACGTCGTCTAAGTTTACAAAAAATATGCATCATTCAATACAACTCAAAAATTTCGTCGCATCTTCATCTATTTTATAATGAAATCAACTCTGAATCGTGACCTTTCTTTCAACACCATCAAAATTCATTCGTCAAAACATAAAGATAAATTAGTTACCTCCTCCTTTTTTGAGACAGTGAAAAATAACATTAATTTAAAAGAACTATTGCACAAATTGAAGTTTGTAATACCTAGGTACTAAAAAATATTTTTTAGTATCTTCAGTAATGGTCCAATAAATATAACCATATTTGAGTAAAAATAAAACTAGATATCAATTAGTACATGTTCTTAGCGTAAGGTAAAAGGTGAAATTACATAGGTATACATTAGGCTCTTTCCCCCTTTTATTATATAAATATATTTGTGTAAAATACTCGTAGGTTAATTTTTTCATTTAAATATCATTGAGAAGTAGATTCGTCGTTCGAGAGCAATTTTCCTGGAAACATCAGATTGTGAAAATGCTCCAAAATCACCTCTGAATATTCAAATCTCCATGTACCTCAATATACTTGGGGTGAAGGTTGTTGACCCCTTTCCGAAGGCTCTTCATGCGGATATTCTACAATATATCTATAGACATTATAAAACAAGAGCTTTAAGGGTCGAATGTAATTTTGAGAGCGACATTTATTTTAAATTTTTGAAGGCAGAAAGATATCTAAGTCCTGATAGCCTTAAATCCCTGATTCTAATAAGATTTCAATGAACGTCTTATAAGAGTATTATTCAAAACGTATAACGTATAAATGACTTTCTGGTAGGAAATTTTTATGATTAATTATATACTATGTATATTTTTTAACAAATACTAATACATTAAAAAATCTTTGCAGCCATTGGAAAGGGTGGAAGATAAGCTACCACACCGCTACATAATAAAAAGTTTTTAAATGAATAAATAATAAATTTGTGATAAATATATTTTTAACCAACTTATGTAATTACAAAAGTAAATAGGTAGTACTTATGTTTAATTAATATGATAGCTGTTCCGACGAACTTCGTTCCACCCTATTGAGTTTGTTTGGGAAATATTAAAATGTTGTTTTTCCTACTTTCCTCGCAGTCGAAAGGGATAAAAAGTATTCAAATGTCCTTAACCTGGTTCTAAGCTTCCTTTACATCAATTTTAATCTAAAATGTTGCCTAGACGCAGATGTTATTGGATTGTCGTCATCTCGACACCGGGATCTTCGACTAGACAAGTTTACAGCGTAAAATCGCGTGGTCTTGTGTTATACTTAACTTTTTAAAGGTTTGAATTCCGGGTCGGGCAACAAGTGTTTTTTTTTTCAATTTTATAATTAAAAACAACGTAGTCGGTTAGTGGGATAGTCTCCGGTTAACTTGGGTTTGCTACCTATCACATTGTGGGACTTAGTGTAAGATAGACGTGGATGCTCTGTTTGTTCCTCTACCTACATCTTTGGAGTAAGATAGACGTGGAGATGATTCCATTATTTTCTTAGTTATATGTTTGTTCACCTGTTTCGCATTAATGCAATTGTATTGTTGACAAATTTTCTAAAACCACTAAGAAAACCTTCCTCTCCACATGAGCACACTTATAAGAGCTGCCAATTTGTGTCCGAGCCTCGGGCAGATGACCCTTCATCCACTTGTGGGCGCCCTTACATTTCTTTTTCTTTCTCTCTGTATTAAGTTGTCTGATTACACAACTTGGTTTTACCTTACGATTAATCTTTGATAAGAAATATACAGTAAAATCTAAAAACAAAATATTTTAATCAGGTTCACATTAAATTATAGACCACGGCTATTTCTTACCGTCAGGAGAGCCGTGAGTTTGTTCGCTATCCTACATTAAAAAAATAACTATTCATTGAGATCAGAGGTTCCCAAACTTATTTCATGTAACGCCCACTTTGAAAATCAGTTGTTTTGTAGCGCCCCCCCCCCCTAGTTTTTTTCTTGTCAATAACCTCAATAACAT
>NJDC01001646.1:458792-471967 GCA_002245475.1 Calephelis virginiensis | reverse complement strand
TTTATTTCCAAATTTAAAAAAACACTTGGGTGGCTCGAAATTTTCGACCAAAGATGAGGTGATAGTCGCAGTAAACGACTATTTCGCCGACCTTCAGGAATCTTTTTTTTCGAGGGGATAAACAAGTTGCAGGTCAGGTGGAAAAAGTGTGTTGAGCTAAACGGAGACTATGTCGAAAAATGAAAATAAATTTAGACCCACTTTTCTTTCATTTTCTTGGTCGGGCTTAGAACTTTTGGATCCACCCTCGTATTTCTTACTTAAAGATACATCTCTACACCGTCCTTATGACATTATGTTTGAAACAGAGATGAACCTATTAAGTATTTTATTGAATGTTTACGTTCAGTTTAAAATAAATAAAACATTACAAAAACTTACAGTAGTTATATACGTTGTTATTTAACTTCCAGCTTTAGAAAGAGCAGCAAAAGTTTAAACCGCTTTTTAATGAATGAATAGTGTAATCTGCACTTTAGTAAATACGTCCCTTCTTTCTCAAACACAGAAGCTGAGAATAAATACTGCGAAATTGTAACTTTGCGATGTATGTGATCTATTTGCGAAATCTTAATTAAAACCACTCCTTTTACAGCTTCAGTGGCATTTCAGAAGTTCAGCGATTTCCTCCATTAACATACCTTCTGACACGAAGCTTTTTTTTACCAGTTTCATTGTTTTAGAAAGTTAAGCATTTTAGTGAATTTTATGGCATCCATCAGTAGGTTGGCCTGTGTGGAAATAACTTTATTTATGGTACTTCAAAAAAAGATATCTTCGTTAAAACAATTTTTTTAATTCTTTTTTTAAAGAAATTAGAACACTCAAGATATTTTAAAATTGCTCCAGTAGAGTACAGTTGAGTTGCAGGTACAACAAACCGATCAAGTGACAGATAAACATTTTTTTAAAAATCAATTTTAAAACCACCTCTGTGGTTTAGCGGTTCAGGTGTTGGACTTGACTGTATGAGATCCCAGGTTCGAATCCCGGGTCGGGCAACAGAAAGAAAATTTGGTTTTTCCAATTTTCTAATAAAAAAAATTTGCTCGGGATTGGATATATGCCCGGTTGGCGATAGGCTTGCCACCTATCACATTATGGGACTTAGTGTCTTCAGCTAGTCGTAGGTGCCCTGGCTGTGCCTCTGCTTACCTCTTCAGGGATATGGGCGCGAAGATACTTTTAAAATATTTTTAACTTTTTAATATTGAAATTATTTTAAACTACTAGGTATTTACACCATATTATACAATCACATCGAAACGACTGAACCCATTTTCACAAAACTTAGCATGATTGATAAGACGAACGTTAAAATGAAATAAAAAATGTAAAACACGAAGACACCACACGCATCATTTTATATTTTCTTTCCACATATCAGTGTAAAAATTAAGAATTAAAACTTAACCCTTTAACTACTAGCTATGAGTTCCCTGTATATAATAAGGCCGTAAAGGCCGTTATTGATCCCTTTTTTTTAATTAGATTTAATTAAAAAGGAAACAGAAGGAATTTATCATATTCAATTGGATAGTTAGAGTAAAAAGGGGCTATTCTGTATAATGATAGCATACCACAAAGGTTAATTTGATGGGAATCGAGTCGTTCAAACTAATCATACGATGTCTGATTATAAAGTGTCTTGGAATTACAGTGGACTGATTGCTGAAGGCTTATTCTGTACCCCTTATGACGTGAAATGGTAGTAATAATTGAAATATAAGCGCTTCATGTTATAAGATGGTGAACAAGAAAGCAGCTTTGATGATGGTAAGTAACAACTGACAGAAATAGCGTATACACAAAAGATGTTTTTGCTGCGTCGATATTCGGGTCTTAAGCCTAGTGGGCAAATCTATCGGGTCCGAAGCATACAACACGATAGTGGTGTTTACTGACGTTTTGGAGTCAGGAATAATTAAGTCGGTGATACCAACACCGCCTAGTCCTAGCAATTCACTTAGTAGTCAATACAAAAGGATATTAACTAATATTTAAAATATAGAAACAAGCACAGAATAAGCCTGCACGTTAACGTGACAATGTTTTGCGGGAGACACCGTTTAATAAACAAACAGGGACAATTAAAGCACACGACACGTCAAAGGGTTAATAACGGGCTGTCCACTTTGTACTTGTTCAATTCGTTTCACGCGGACATTGAAGGGTTAAACGCTAAAGACATAGTAGTATTGTCTTAAAATAGTAACCGATGCCGTTCATTTAGTGGTTAACATTTAAAAAGAAAGAGCGCTATTTAGATTATTTTGTTTGTCACTGTCGTCTTCCGTGTTACGTCAATGGGATAGCCAGTAGACTTGCACACGTCGCCTAATACTCCGGCCATAGGATACGACTCACAAGTGACAGATAGTCTTTTAAGGAGACGATATCTCCTTATTTCGAAGAGACTATCAGCTTATGCTCTATATTATAATAGAATAACCCTTCATTGTGCACCAAATACATAAAAATACACTTAAAATAAAACTTAAAACCTTAGTGATACTCAAAGGCGGTCTTACCGCCAAAACAGTGATCACTTCCAGGCAACCTTATGATGTGGAAATATAATCAAAGAAGTGTTGCATGACGATAGTCTTAATATACGCAAATTAATATAATAAACATTAAGATACGGGGGATTTAATCGCCTCTGTGGTCTAGTGGTTCGATGTTGACGTCAACTACAGGTTGTCATGAGTTTAAACCCCGGGTCAAAAAACTTAAAGAATGTTTTTTTCAATTTTCTCTTAAATAAAATTTGCCCAGGACTAGATGAGTGTACGCAATAGTTTTGTCATCTATTACATTGTGAGTCTAAGTATCTCCGGGTGATCATAGGTGTCTTGGGTGTACCTTGCCTTTTCATGATGATATTTTTAACTGGATAGTAATGATTTTATTTTAACTGCCGATATTTCGGTACATATAGTGATAGCATTGGGACACGACAGGACGAGACAGGAATATCACGTTTGAAATAATATAAAAACAATAATGAAATTTAATCAATTTTTAAATAGGTTCAATATAGGAACACTCAATTTCCAACGTAATAAACAGGTAGAGGGTTAAACCTGCAGTTGACGAGGCGCCCGCGGCGAGACTTCAAAGGAAATATAAATGTATGAATTGTTTAGCGAAAATTCACCCGCCAGCGTCAACCTCCTACCGGCCTTACTGTATACGATTATGTAAAATTCACCCAGGCTGTTTTCCACTTTCCATTTCTGATATGAAACTTATTTATAACCGATTCAAAGAAAGAAGGTTCTCATTGGAATCTTTTATGTTATGTTTTACTGGTTACTCAAACATGCAGACGATTATCAGATTGGAAATCTGTTTCGTTTGAAAAAATACTCTGCTCTTTTCAGTTGGTCATGGTCAGGACCTGATGGTAATAAGTCCATATACTTTATAGGCTATTTGGCGATTGGGGTGGAGGCTAGGATATTGAGCACAAAGATAGGGAGCGGTATTAAGGAGCAGAGAACATTTTTGCAATTTTTTTCAACATTTTTTTTATTAATAATAATTAATTTTAAAACGTTGAAATATAAGAAAATGTCGAATTTTATATTTTAATTATAATATTTCTATATTATGCTTAATAGTTCTGTTAACAAAAACTACCTAGTACCTACTTAATTAACATAAGATTAATATTAATAGCCATTAATTAGTTATGCCGTTTTGTATTACGTTTTAGCCCTTTTTGAGAAAAATTGTATGATTATTAATAACCTTTTTTGTGTTTTATTAACTGGAAGTAATTTTTAGTGAAGAAGTAAGATGAGTAACGAAGATCCTGGAATCACACTTTTAAATATCCTACTAATGTTATATATATGCGAAACTTTGTCAGTATGTATGTATGGATGTATGTTACTCTTTCACGCTCGAATGGCTGAACGGATTTGTCTGAAATTTGGAACACAGATAGATTGTGACCTGGATAAACACATAGGCTACTTTTAATCCCGATCGCACAAGGGTTACCTGTGAAAACGAGGGCGAAGCCGCAGGCAACAGCCAGTGAGGTATTATCGGGAAAACGCTAAAATGATGAAGATGAAATACGAACCGAAAGCAGTTATCTGTGTGATTTATAACATATTATTTATAAATAGGGATTATGAAAGAGTGTAAGTTTGGATACTCGTATTTCAAAATATTTCCCGGGTCTAGCAAAAAAAGAAAATGTGGTTATTCCAATTTTCTAATAAAAAACATGATGCTTGAGATTGGAATTGTGGCCGGTTGGCGACAGGTTTGCCACCTTTAACATTATGAAACTTTAGTATCTTCTTAAAACAAATCTAGTAATAACTAACAAATAATTAATAAAACTTTTTTGAAAATTTATTTAGTCCAAATGTTGATTTGGCAAGATTTGACAAGATTTATAACACACTCTTGTTATAAAGCTTAAATAGTTACACAAACCTCGGAAAAAGTTCATTGGTAGAGATCGTGCATATGCTTTGTGTAAATCTTATACATCCTATACTATATACGCTGTATAACTATAGACCTGGTTAGCCCTTTGTGTAAGTATTTTTATTAGTGAGGCCTTATATATTTATGAAAAAAATGTCACAATATTCCCATAGTCCTCCCAAACGGCTTAACTGATTTTGTGGTATACGCAAAGTTCATAGGTCTGGAAATAGGTTGTTATTTATATTTCATCCTCCTAAGTGCTAATTGTTTCCCACCCCATTTTTTTTTGAAAATAGGTCAAATAATGTAAATGAAATACATATATTGTAAATGTAAAAATAATAGTTGAAATGAGAGAATATAGGCTACATTGTTACTTCGTCTACCAAAAGTATTCTCTATAAAAAAAAGTAAAAACATAATTTGAACTAAGGCTTTGTTCATTAATACTCAATCTGATTTTATTTGTCTTTTTAAAGTTAATTTGAATTAAAATAAACGAATGCATATCACACTGAACAAAATGTTCACATAACTTCCAAGTTTACTTATTTAGAAACATACAAACATTCTATGCCATCACCAAAATACTTGTTCTTTTGGATCGATTCAGCACCTCATCGGTTGCATAGCCATATACAAAGTCACATATTACTAAACCAACACAACGCACAAATGTTCATTTTATCTCTTAATCGTTTTCGAAAAACTTTTACAAAATTATTCTTACCCCATATCCCAAGTCAGTTAATACTTTATAACGCCAGTTTAAATGGAAATAAGCAAAATAATATCACCCGCAGACACGAGCGAACATCAAAAGGAAAAACTAATGCGCGGAACCGCTAGGCGACGTCATTTCCCTGTAAAATATTAACTGGGGCCTATGAGACCGCGCCCTGTCATTGCCGGGTTAATACAGGTTAATGCTGCTCTTTACTAGTACGATTGTTCAGAATTATCCGATTTACGGTTTATTTTATTTTCCTTTAATGTTCGTGGTTTGTTTTCTCAATTTTCGGTATTTATTTTTTCTTGTATCTTATTTGCTATTTTATCAGTAAAACCAATTTTAATACTAAGTCATTTAGAATTCAATTTGATTCCACATTTTACTTACGGTTGGAAACATCACATTAGAAAACACATAAAATTATAAAAAATAGAGACATATTATCTAACTTAAAGTATTACCTCTGATTCGTCTATCCGTCAAAGCTATTTTACTCTTCCAAGAGAACGACTGGTCTGAGAAAGATAAAAATTTATGTATGCTCGCACGTTTTCATGTCCTGAAATATCTGATTGTTTTTTTTTTTGTTGAATTGATTGTTTTTGTTGAACACATTTTTATGAATATGTAACAATATATATTAACTAGATCTTAATTAAAAACATCTAAAGAAACTTATATGACTTTAGTATTTAAGTCTACCCACCTGTTTTATCGTGAAAAAGCGACGAAAATAATCACGCAAGTTTGTCACTAAATATTTAAAATGTACAAATGTGATCCAGCCAAAACAATCCATTTAACTTTCAACACACAAATATCATAGAGTAGGTAAAAATTAATCAACTCAATTTAACAATATTATTCAAAACAAATTTTTACAAAACACGAATATACATTCCATAATTAAGACAACATTGAATCAAAGGCAGAATAAAGACAGTTTAATTAAATATATTTTTAATTATCTCAGCAATAATTATCCTGCTGATGTGTTGTCATTTCTCTGTAAGATATTAATCAGGATCAGTGAGACTGCAGGCTGTAGTTGTTGGGTTATTACTGTCTTTTTCCATTATTTGTACCCGTATGATTCAAATTAATCTCCTATTTCCTCGATGTGATATGTTCCTAACTTTTATTAATGTTAGTTCTGTCTGTGCAATATTTGCGCTTCATAATAAATCGTGTATTGCAAGATACAACTTAAAATTTCAGTTATTTTTACAATCTGACACCAAGGGGCAGACATGCCTTTAATTGAAGTAAAAATAAAAAAAATAGTTTGTTGTCTTACTGGCAAAGTCACGTGTAATTAAAAAAAATAAAGGTTTTTAAGCATATAGCAGTGCACACGACTGAAATGTTATAAAAATACGAATTTTTACATAGTACGAGTAAATTTATCATTAGCAAATACCATATCCATAAAATATAGATTATTGTAAATATCTTTCTATAGTACTGTACTGTGTCTTAAAGAAAATTACGTCACCAATTTATTATTAAAGGCGAAGCAATTAGCTTTAGAAAGCGCAACGATGTTAATAGAACCTAAACGTCTCATTTTCCACTTTCCTATAACCCTTATGAGGATTAAAAAATCCGAGACCGTCTCATAAAGTACGTATACGGTATAGCTGAAACGCAATAAGTCTATTTTAATTACTACCATCGATATCGGCAGATTCCTGTCTTGCCTACTCGGGAGCCGTGCTCTACTACCAATAGGGCTGGGAAGTTTTTGAGATATCGATAAATTTAATTTTTAGCATACCTATTATCCACATGTTATTGGTGCTATCTATAACCATTTTTAAAATAAGATTCGTTTCAATATACGCATCATAATTTAACATATTTACATAGTAGAACACATATAAGTTACATTAAGACAGGTGATATGTTTATAGGTAGTTTTCTTTAAATGAATTCGTGTGTTCGTGTACGTATATAGCTTATACACACATACTAAATACACAATAAACACTTAAATTTGTAAATTTCTTATTTATTTCGAACTTAATCTTTGTAAGTTAAACATATCGTAAAAAATGTCAATACTTACTAACATTTAGTTACTAAAATGAAATAATTATTACTTTATTATTTTCTTTCTAAACCAAAAAAAATATCTATGTAACACAACAAAAAAATAAAATTGGAGTGTCTGTTGGTAATATTAAAATTATTGATTTAAACTACATGCATATGCGTATACAAAATTAATTTTATTGTCTATTTACCAGTTGATACGGCTAGACCAGCTGTGTTGACATAGAAAAAAAGTAAATAAACTTAATAACTTTATAACTATTCTGCTAAAAGTTGGACACACAGCTAGTTTCAAAACAATCTTGTTTAGTAAAGATTTTTTCAAGAGATTTTATCTACCAACCGAACAAAACGTTAACATTTCGACATAGTAATTACTTAGAATACAGGTGTTAAAAAATTAGCGTGTAAATAAAATGATTCAAAATAATCGATATCGATAAATCTAAACGGATGATAATTTTAACACTACCTAACACAAACAAGACTCGATAACGAGGTGAAATATTCACGTTGCGCGCCAGACAATCAGCTTTCTACTTATCTCCCTCACACTATGGAGTTTAGATGGTGAGACGGAGGGAAATGAAAAAGACGGCACGCGCCGGCGGCACTTACAAAGGGGTCGAGCCCTCTTTGATCTCGCCGCCGCGCGTGCGTACGTTCTATTTAGGCTTGTGTGCGTTTTATGCAGATGAGACGAGCCTGAGAATTTGATAATTGCAAAGATTTATACTCGCTAAGGTCCAATATTAAATTGTTAGTCACAAATTATTCAACTTTATAAATAAGTCACTTTTTAGGCCCCGAATACTCATTCGGTTTTAGTATAGAATCATTTATATGTAAATAGGTTATATTAGTATAATCAAACAATTTCTGGTTTTATTACGTATTCTATTTTAAAAATTATCGTCATATAGATAATGAACGTCCGATTTCGACACTAGTACGATTAATATGGTTTCTTTATAACATGAAATATCAAGGATGTATAAATACTGAAAATATTTTAAAATCATTAGATAACATAAATTAAAACATGAGCAAATTGTATAAAATTGCTTTTATCGTCTATTTATCCGCTCGGTATATTTCGGTTTCTCAAAACATAAAATTAAGGATTATTATTGATTTTCGCATTATAGATTTTCTCTAAAAAGTACATAAGTTTTTTTATGATATTGAAAGGCAAACAAGCAAACCTTCCTGATGGTAAGAAATTCACGACGCCTAGAGACACCAAAGGTGGTAATGGTGCGTTGCCAACCTGAGGCCGGCCTCAAGCAAAAGTAAGTTTACCGGGTAATTTCATTTCAACACCATTTCAGATTTAGGCCTCAATTAATCAAAATCGTTCAAATTTTAATGGAAATCTCCTATTGAAGTAAAGGGGAAAAAGTCTTATTCAACTTGAGCTGAGACGGTACCAACTTCTAGTAAATATAAAGTCAATGCTTGTCATTGCTCTGTACTGCAGGGTAGGATAGCCGTAAAACTTGCGCCCAATATTAATAATTAATCCTAATCCAAAACTTGCTGTCCAAGATTATTTTGATCTATTTTATGTTATCGCTTGCCAATAACATATCTGTGGACAGGATAAATATGGCAATTAGGTATAGGATAGGCCGGCGGATACGCAGCTATCTAGATTGCATGAAATCCATCTTTAGAACATTATTATTATTGGCCGTTAGACACGTGGTCATGGCCACGAGATAATAATGCAATAGTAACATTTAGGGTGTCTGTAGGTGACGGTTCTCTTACCTCCAGGAGAGCTGTCCGCTTCTTCACTATCTTATAGATTGAAAGAAACAATCGCCTAGACACCAACGATGTCAATGATGCGGTATGGTGAAAGAAATAGGTAAAGCGATGGTTCCTATTTAGCAAAGCAGCTGCACAGCATTCAGCTACCCAGTGAGAAATCTGATACAGTGTAACTATCTTAGTTCCTTTTTAAGGGGCTTGAAAAAAAGGAGATTATATGTTAAATCCTTGCATTTTTAATGTGTGTTAGTCGGTGTCTCTGTCATTACTCACTTGTGAACCTTAACATTTTTTTATTTGGAAATTCATGAAAAGTCGAAGAAAAAACACTTGGCCTCAGATTGGGCTGTGAAAAGTGTGAAAAGTGATATTTTGGTTTTTTTTAATTTCTTACCATAGTGAAATCAGTCTGCTTGTATGCCTTTCAATGTATTTTTTTTTAATAGTCACTATAATACTTATGGAAGCTGCAATAGGATTCTCATATTTTTTAACCCAAAAACAACCACCACTTTTCACGTGCTTGGTATACTTTTTTATAGAAAAAGTCACTTGCCACTCGATACCCTCTGCCGACCCCGGGAGGGACTAGGTGTGTAGATAAATGTAAAGTTACTGTGTAAGAACTTAACATCATTTAATACTTGCTTCCACTCGCGGCACGCGCGTGCTAAAGTATTTTTTATGAATTACAGCCTATGGAGTTATTCTTATGTATACACTATACTCCTATAAAGTTTCATCTAAATCCGTTCAGTTCTTTTTGCGTGAAATAGTAACAATCATCCATTTTAATATGATAAAAATTAACATTAGAGTCACGACCTTCAACATGCTTTTGTGATCCGCGAATTATCTGATAAGAAATTTGTAATCCTTTAATAACACTGTTATCAATCATCAACCTCTCCCCATAAAATTATTGTTTCTTAGTAACAAAATTAAATAATAATTTTGACCCGGAACAGGTCATCGACCTTCCTATCTAGCAGCTTGTAAGAGGCAAGCAGAGCATTCATATTAAATAGGACATTTGGACCAGTGGTGGTTAAGTGCTGTGCAGCAGTTTACCCGGGGTAGGGATCCGCTGATTCCTATTCCTATCGCCAAAATTATAGTGTCACGTGTCGGTCAAGTGGATCAGGTAGAGTAGCCTTGCACATAAAGCATCATCCTGACCGTTGTGCAGCGATGCATCTAAAACATTTGTGACGTCTATCGTTCGTTGTATCTTACCATTAGGATACCCGTAAGCTTCTTCGTTGACCAATAAAATCAATGGGGCTGGGAATAGGCATGAACTACGTTTTATTCCTCCGATATCTCAGCGGGTTCTTAATGTTGAGACATTTAATGAAACACAACAATATTTTTTTTGTCAAAACATTATTTCGAAAATTCTTTACAGAATCTTTTTAGTCAAAACATTTTTGATATACTCGTATTTTAAAATATACTACATTTATTATAATTTAGGTTCGAAATTTGTATAATACTTTACATATTTTATTATCAAAAAAAGCATCTTCACGCCCATATCCCCGAAGAGGTAGGCAGAGGCACAACCAGGACCCCCACGACTAGCCAAATACACTAAGTCCCACAATATGATAGGTGGAAAGCCTATCGTCAACCGGGCACACTTCCAATCCCGAGCAAATTTTTTTTTTATTTTTAGTCATCGCAGCACTCTACCATCAAGTAAATTATCAAGGTAATAAACAACAGGTTTATAAATAACTTTGCGTTCGCCTTTTCCGAGCTGCCTGTCAGATAGGCTGCGGACGTTTTTATCAATGGGCGGAAACAGCTCGGGGAATCCCGGAAATATTTAGCCTGTATAAATAAGGGTACCCTAAATCTATGAAATTTAGGAAGCTGAAAAACCCCGGAAACATCGGAACCAATTCCACTTTTGTTAAATTGTGTATGAGTGTCAAGAGGTGTGCTATGGGTAAACAAACGAAATTTTCACGAAAACTAAAGGCAGCCGAGAAAAGGCCCCATTTCCCTGTCCATTGTGTCGTTTCTTTTTTTTCATCTTATTTAGAGCTTTGTCGGGGTGCCCTTTGAAGTTCACCCCTCCACACCCTGGTAGGGTGTTACAAATTGCGTCACGGTCGCATTTTGGAGCGTAAACATCGTACCCCTACTAACGTGTTTTTCGTAATAAAATCGAATCGAAAATATGTTTGAGTGAAAAATATTGCTATGAGCAGTTTTTGGTAAAGACAGAAGTAAACAAGTTAGTTCAAAGTTGAAACTTTAGATTTTCTTTCATTCGCACAGGCGATCCTATTCAGCATCTTTGGTAATTATACCAATATAAATATTATTAACAAAAGGCATACAATCGTGTCGCTGCCATGTTGTACATCCAACATCCAAACGATTAGGTTTTTATTTCAAAGACGACGGTTCCTTTTTAAATTTTAGTTGAATTTTTTCTTTATTAATATAGTGCTTTGTACTACCAGAAATGTTATCTACTCAGTTATTTGACCTTCAAAAAATGTACAAGTGTACTTAGATACTTTGAATAAAAGCATATTATCTATTCTATTATATTATATTCCAATCACAGTTATAATTAAGTAAGATCTCCCAGGCCCTCAGTTTAAGCGAGCATCCACATATTAGTCCAAATACTACACGTATATCTGTTTAATAATGATCCATAAACCTATCAATTCTTATAATTTAAAACTATCACTTTACAACTAAACGTTTTCTTACGAACGAAAGATTGTACAGTTTACAGTTGGTAAGGATCAGTTATGTTACATTCAATAAAAATAGCGTATACTAACAGTATTTTTTTAAAATGTAATGCATAGTAATCTAAGCTACAATCTTTACTAAATCTCTATACTAACCTAGCTGCCTGTTCCAGCTTCGCTCAGATTGTAAGTTTTTGATCATAAAATGAGATGTAAGCTATCCTATCTTTCAAGTTGGATCAAACTGTACACGGTGTGCAAATTTAATTAAAATCGGTTAAGTAGTTTAGGAGTCCATCGCGGACAAACAACGTGACACGTAATTTACGTATATAATGATTTATTTAAATTACGAGTAGGATATTCTTTAACGAAAAACATTCTCTTATCTATCTCGATTTGTATCTATCGAGTTCTTATGGTAGGGGTTTAATCTACGTGAATTTAGAGTAAACCGTGTGTTGGATGATTTGACAAGTTGGAACGTCAACAGGCGCTGACGTAGCAAAGCGCAACTATTCTGACGCTTGGGCGTTATTAAAACAAACATGTTTTGAACATAACGTGTTGGAATTGTAAATTTTCTGCACGATTATAAATAAATATCGTTAAAGTTTGTATACACTATGCATACCGTTAAGATTGACTTATATCTCTACGGATTTAGATTTTTGGACCTGACAGATCATTTGGTATTTTTTAGCCGACTTCGAGGAAAGGAGGTTACATGTCCGCCTCCAATCACGTATTTATGTAGGTCAATCGATTTCTCCATTATTTCTAACCTGATTTTAATTTTTGTTTTATTTAAAAGAGGATACTTCCTAAGTGGACTCATTTCTGTGCCACTACCCCCGAATCAGATAATGGAATCTCAGAGTAATTGAGAAAACTACTTAATTTTGTTTGTATCCAGGTAAACAACACTTTTTAATTTAGCAGTTTTAACTTTTACTAAGCATTTAATATGACGATTAAGAATGTCTTTTTGTTGCCATATAAAAAATGCCTTAACAAATTACGTATCTTGCGTATAAGAAGTGCATGTCTGAAACACCTCTTCATAAATGTCTCTACCACGAATGTATACGAATATGAAACTTTGACGTAAAATATACACTCGAAGGTTTATTGGGGCTAAAAGTTGGCAAAAAAGAGAAGCTGCGAGTTCAGATAAAAATAAGGGGAATCATTATAAAGCTTAGGGAGGTGAAATTTGTCACACTCTTATCTTTGAAAAAAAACGAGGTTTCTGTAACAAAATAATGTATGTTAGTTTGGAAATGGTGTCAGTAGTGTTACTATTGAATCTCGATTTAATGCATATTGGAAATTGAAATCGGATATGTCATTTAAGGGACTCTTGACTATTAACATTTAGTTAATAAATTATTTTATCAGATTCGATTTTTTTTAACCTAAATGTCAATTGACCG